>CAUYSK010066483.1:0-13522 GCA_963575035.1 Avahi laniger
TTTTAGCTGTCCAATTAATTTCTTTCTATTTTTAGTAGAGACGGAGTCTCGCTCTTGCTCAGGCTGGTCTCGAACTCCTGAGCTCAAACAATCCACCCACCTCGGCCTCCCAGAGTGCTAGGATTACAGGCGTGAGCCACCGCGCCCGGCCGTCCATTCTTATGTAATGCATTTTCCTACCATTCGTTCCTGTATTTCTCGGGTTTTTTAAAATCAAATTCCAGATTCCTTTATTTCATCTGTAAATATATCATTGTTTATGTCTGCAAGATAAATAATACCATTATTAAACTTGAAAAAAAATTAATCATTCCTTAATATCAAATACCAATCATTGTATACATTTCCTTGACTGTCTTACAATTTTTGTTAAGTTACTTGAATTGGGTCCTAAATAAGGTCCATATGTTGCTATCAGTTAATATGTCTCAAGTCTCTTTTAATTGTAGTTCCCCTTTGATCTGCTCATCTCCCACCTTTACAACTTTCTCTTGAGGAATTGAGGTGATTTGTTCTGCAGGGTTTTCCATAGTCTGAAATTTGGTGATTGCATTCCCCTTGATATCTTTTAACGTATTCTCTGTCCCTGATATTTCTCCAGAATGCTTTGGTCAAGAGCAGCACTGTCCAGTAAAAATTTTTAGCGCCGTGCTGTTTAATACATTAGCCACTAGCCATGTTTTTTTAGCATTATAGAAAGTTCTATTAGACATCACTGTTCCTAGAGGCTTGATCAGACTGACGAGGGAAGCCAGTAAATCTGCTTCATAGATGGTGGTGTGTACTTCTATCTGGTTGTGCTTTGTGATGTTATCAGCCATTTATGATCATTCTAGATTTGTTCTTTCAGGATTTTAAAGTGGTGATATTTTAATTTGATCATTTCTTCACTTGTTAGCCAGAATCTTCTATAAATTTTGTTTCATCTACTATTTGGTTACCTGAAGGTAAAGATTGTATAGAAAGGATACATACTTTTATTTCCCAGTTTCCAAAATAAATGAAGTAGTAGTTCCTTGCATCCACCAAAAGTGACCAGTAGGTTTTTCCTCTTTTATCTTTTTTTTAAAAATATCATTTTTTAACTGAAGGATTTAAATATATTTGACATGTTTTAATCCAAACAATAATGTTTTTGAATTGACTTTAACTATTATAACTACCTAGTAAGTCTTGCCTAATTTTGTTAATGTCTTCAGTCCATTTATTCAAATTTCATGTTTTTTAGAATCGTCCACAGGCAAGTGCCTGGAAGAAATTGGAGCTGTCACATGAATATAAAAACAGAAACCAGTTAAGGGAATATCAGTTGGAAGGGGTCAATTGGCTGCTCTTTAACTGGTATAACAGGTAAAGAAAAGAGTGGGCCCATAAGATATATACTTAGTCCTGGGGTTATTTACTCATTTTCTTTTGAAACAGTTTCTTCCCATGTCCTCTGCTTTTTAAGATGGTGTCTTTTGACATGTTTATTTTCTCCCTTCCTTGTTGAATCTGCAGGCAAAACTGCATCCTGGCTGATGAGATGGGATTGGGCAAAACTATTCAGTCCATTGCCTTCTTGCAGGAGGTATATAATGTGGGCATCCATGGCCCCTTCTTGGTAATTGCCCCGCTGTCCACAATTACTAACTGGGAGCGAGAATTCAATACATGGACAGAGATGAACACTATTGTGTACCATGGCAGTCTGGCCAGCCGGCAGATGATTCAGCAATATGAAATGTACTGCAAAGATTCACGGGTGAGTTATATGTCTTCAGAATGGTATGGTTTCGAGAAAGTAGGCCAAGGGACCTGGTATTTTAGGGATTATGTAAGAATAAAAGACTTGTATTGAATCAGTGCTCTGTGATTTAAGGGATTTTTGTGCAACAGTATGCAGGGCATTTTTTTTTACTTTGGTATTTTTCCCCAATAGACACTTAGATTCAGTGGAAGTTCTGACTTTAATTTATGAATATATATATTTTAAGTAGAATTTTATCAGCATTAATGAGTTTTAATCAGAGTATTTTACAGAATGAAATCCATTTACCCACTTGGTCCATATGGTAGTGAACTTAAATTATTCTTTCTTTTCCTTTTTTTTTTTGGTCTACTGAGATTTTCATCAAGAATAATCCCTTTTTCTAAGGAAATTTGAAAATGAAAATGTGAATAATACATCTTGTATTAACATCGAATTTTATTTGTGTTTCTGTTGGTTTTCTTTTGTGCTCATTTTTATACCAAGCCAAATTTTCTCAAATCACGTTTTTCAATTCTTAATTTTTTTAAAGTGATATCAATCTTCTGTCAATTTTTAGACAGTAACCAATATTATCATGTTCCATATTACCTGTTTTCACTTTTATTATTTTCTTATATATTTCAGCATTGTCCAACATTTGTGGATTTCATTGTTAACCAACAAAAGATCTAAGGCAGAGAGATACATGAGCTAGGCATATCCCAGTCAAAAATGTCCAACCTCATTCAGTGAGGTCTTTGAATTTCCCAAGAAGCTGAATGTGTTGAGGAAGCAATATATCTTACATTCAGTGATTTGGCACTATTTATCAGGAAGATAAACAGTGGTGAGGTGGGTGGTGGTATAGTTTGTATTTCATATTAAACCTGCCTGGATATGGAAAAGTAATTCAGAAGAGCTCCTCATTTAGGTGTATTTTAGACCTTTTCTGATTTTACCACCTTCATCCTTAGGGACGCCTCATCCCAGGTGCATACAAATTTGATGCCCTGATCACTACTTTTGAGATGATTTTGTCAGACTGTCCTGAGCTTCGTGAAATTGAATGGCGTTGTGTCATCATTGATGAGGCCCATCGACTTAAGAACCGTAATTGCAAGCTGCTTGATAGTCTAAAGCACATGGACCTGGTGAGTTCCATGCTGAATTTTGGGCAGAAACAATTGGGATTAACCCACCCTAATTCCCTGTGAAATTAAAATAACCCAATTTAGCAGAGAAGAAAAAAAGAATCTTTGTATTGAGTGGTGGATATAGCCTATGGGAATGGTACGTAAAAGTCATGTAAAAGTTATAAATTTGAGAATTGGAAGAGTATTATAGTTTAGTGGTTCTCAACCAGGAGGATAGGTGGGAAACTGTTAGTGCATAAAAAATACTTCAAAACTAGGATCTCAGCCGGGCGTAGTGGCTCACGGCTGTAATCCTAACACACTCTGGGAGGTTGAGGAGTTTGAGGCAAGCCTGAGCAAGAGCGAGACCCCATCTCTACTAAAAACAGAAAAAATTAGCTGAGTGTGGTGGCGCATACCTGTAGTCCCAGCTATTCAGGAGGCTGAGGCTGGAGAATCACTTGAGCCCAGGAGTTTGAGGTTGCCATGAGCTAGGCTGATGCCACGGCACTCTAACCTGGGCAACAAAGTGAGACTCTGTCTAAAAAAAAAAAAAAAAAGCCAACTAGGATCACTTGAGCCCAAGAGTTTGAAGCCACAGTGAGCTGTGATAATGCCACTGCACTCCAGCCTGGGTAACAGAGTGAGACCTTGTCTCCAAAAGAAAAAAAAAAACAAAACCGCAAAACTTAATGGCTTAAAACAGCAACTATATTTTTCATGATTCTCTAGTTCTGCCACTTAGGCTGTTGTTTTTTGTGATCTTGCCTGGAATCGTTAATGCTGCTGCAGTTGGGAATTGCTGCTGATTGTTGGCTGGGGTTCCTGGGTTATCTTCCACATTTCCACATGACCTCTCATCCTCCAATAGGCCAGACTGAGCTTTATATGGTAGTCTCAGGGCAGTGTTCCAAGAGGACAAAAGTAGAAAATGCAAGGTGTTTGAGGTAGGCTCTGAAACTTAACACAGTATCTCTTCTGCTACATTCTCTATGTCAGAACAAGTTGCAAGACAGGCCTAGATTCAAGGGGTGAACCTTGATTGGAGGAACTACAAAGAATTCATGGCCATATTCAATCCAGCACAGTTACATTCCCTAGAGAAGGGCACATTAGGATATCTATGAGGAATTGAATGTGGAGAGACATATGTAATTGGAAAAAAACATAATCTGAATTACTATTTTTTAATTGTTTTTATAATATTTAAATTATTTCAATATGTTAAATAAAGTCAAGGGTTTCTTGAATCATTTGTGTTTATCAAAAGAGGGAGCAAGTAAAAGAAACATTAAAATAGTACCGTGATCCATTCCCATCATTTTCTAGATAAAGAATTTAAAATTTATATACTTTAAAGATTATATACTTGATAGAAAACCCCAGAAGTCCTTTGTGTTTTTGAATTTTATCATTCTTCTGTTTCCTTTATTTCTAGGAACACAAAGTGCTACTCACAGGAACACCTTTGCAAAATACTGTGGAGGAACTATTTAGTTTGCTTCATTTCTTGGAACCTTCACAGTTTCCCTCAGAATCAGAGTTCCTCAAGGACTTTGGAGATCTCAAAACAGAGGAACAGGTAGGAAATCTATCTGATAAGGTAATACACTTAGGACAAAATGGTAAAAGTTTGTACAAGGCAGATATCTGTCACCATAGGCGTCAAGGGCTTTTCTGAACTTTTTATAACCTTGTGCCTACATTATCTAAGGCATCATCCAAAATCTACCTTTCTTAGATACTGGAAAACTCTAATATTTTATATTTTCATGGTTCTATAAAGTGTGAAAATGTTTGCCCTCGTGTTATTGATTTCCTTTTCTCTCTGTAATGGACCACAGGTTCAAAAGCTACAGGCCATTCTCAAGCCAATGATGCTAAGAAGACTCAAAGAGGATGTTGAAAAAAACTTGGCACCCAAACAGGAAACTATTATTGAAGTAGAGCTGACTAACATCCAGAAGAAATACTATCGGGCTATTTTGGAGAAGAATTTCTCCTTCCTTTCCAAAGGGGCAGGTCATACCAACATGCCTAATCTACTCAACACAATGATGGAGTTGCGCAAGTGCTGCAACCACCCATATCTCATCAATGGTGAGGGAATTCTTGGAAAATACCTGAACTTCTGTATTACCTGTGTTTACTTTCTAAATTTCTTGGAGACAATGAATGCATTGATTGATCCATCCTAACTTGGGGGTGGGAACTATGTGTGGGGAAGGGGCCTCCTTTTAAAAAAACGATTTTTATGTGGATGTCTTTCTCTAGTTCTTTCTACTCCCTTGATCCTGCATAATCTCAAAATTAAATAGAATTTGCTGTTTAGAATTTCATGACTAAGAACTCAGGTTATCTGGGGCCTGGTGACGAGAATCTGTAGATCCAGCTACTCAGGAGGCTGAGGTGAGAGGACCGTTTGAGCCTAGGAATTCAAGACCAGTCTGGGTGATATAGCAAGACCCCATCTCTAAAAAATAAATATAAAAAAGAATTCAAATTATTTAGTTCTCTGGATAAATGTCTTCACTGATACTACATTTTGCTGTATCTTTTTTGGATGCTAGTAGAGTGATGCTAATAGTGAATTGTATGTTCTATCTTAGTTCTTGTCCACATATTTACATATATTTTACCTAGTTATCATAGGACCACCTTACTTGGAATATTTTGTATAACACAATTGAAGATGATTTAGGATATTTTGGTGCTGAAATCCTGTGAGAGATGTTGATCTCAAATCAGATTACTGGTTTTTTATTTTTGTTTTTTGGTTTTTTTTTTTTTTTTGGCTTTCTTATCTCAATTTAATAAACAGCCTTAATGTATTTCACTGGATTTCAACATTAAGTTTGATTTTTCTTTTGGCAGGTGCAGAAGAAAAAATCCTAACAGAATTTCGAGAAGCTTGCCATATTATACCTCATGACTTCCACCTGCAGGCCATGGTTCGTTCAGCTGGCAAATTGGTTCTTATTGACAAGTTACTTCCAAAGCTTAAAGCTGGTGGCCATAAAGTTCTGATCTTCTCCCAGATGGTACGCTGCCTAGATATCCTAGAGGATTATCTAATCCAGAAGAGGTGAGAAAAAGAGTCATACTAATCTTGTGGTTACTATATTCTCATAAAGCAGCAAAAAGTAGGAAGGCCTGGGTTTAATTAGAAGTGACCAGTTTTAATAAAAGAAGTGTATTTAAGACTTGTTCTCAACGTTTTTATGTTTTTTAGCCAGTTAGGGATACGGGGTACTGGTATTGATCCTAGCCTGCCTTTTTGGTCTCCTCCTCTGCTTAGCCACTTAAATTTTTTCTGTGACTTCCATACAGGTACTTATATGAACGTATTGATGGGCGAGTTAGAGGCAACCTTCGACAGGCTGCTATTGACCGCTTTAGCAAACCTGACTCAGACCGCTTTGTCTTCCTGCTGTGCACCCGGGCTGGTGGACTTGGTATTAATCTTACAGCTGCTGATACCTGCATCATCTTTGATTCAGACTGGAATCCACAAAATGACCTGCAGGTAAAATAAATCATTCTCTTAGGGATTGACTACCTAACTTGGGAGGTTTTTCAACAAGATCAGGATCTCTTAGAAAGAGCTTTCAGAGAGTATGGAATTGTTTACTTAATTAGGGGTAGCAGTTAGGTTAGGGATCAGTGAATTTTTTTCTGTAAAGGACCATATAGTAAATGTTTTAAGCTTTGTGGACCATATGGTCTTTCTTGCTCTCTACTCACCTCTACTCCTGTACCGTAAAAGCAGCCATAGATAATAGGTAACTGAACAGGCAGGACATCTATAAAACTGATGGCCATGAAGACTGTAGTTGGCTGACCTTTGGTTTACATGGTGGGGCAATAAATTCATCTTGAAGTTGACTTTAGATTTTGAGTTGATCTCATGTCTGCTTTATAGATGTTTACGATTGTGAATTGGTATTTTGTATCTCCCTGCCCCTCCCCCCACTTATGTTATCTTTTTCCTTTCCTTTCTTTTTTAAAAAAAAAAAAAAAAATAGGCCCAGGCACGGTGTCATCGAATTGGGCAGAGCAAAGCTGTGAAGGTGTATCGTCTAATCACTCGTAATTCCTATGAGAGAGAGATGTTTGATAAGGCTAGCCTCAAGTTGGGATTGGATAAGGCTGTGCTTCAGTCCATGAGTGGTCGGGATGGCAACATTACCGGAGTGAGTCTTCTTAGTCTATGGATAAGTTTGTAGTGGGCCATAGTGATGGAGACAAAAGCTATTTTTGCACAGGAATCTGACTACCTTGTTTGTAGTCTCATTTATTTCTTATAATAAGTAAAGTATTATGATATGGTTAGGTAATATTCTCTTAATAGTCTTTTTATCTTTCTTTTTTTTTTTCTTTGAGACACAGTCTCACTCTGTTGCCCTGGCTAGAGTACAATGGTGTCATCATAGCTCACTGCAACTTCAAACTCCTGACCTTAAGTGATCCTCCTGCCTCAGCCTCCCAGAGTGCTACGATTACAGTCATGAGCCACTGCACCCGGCCTTCTTATCTTTGTATTGGTTTTTGCAGATCCAACAATTCTCCAAGAAGGAGATTGAAGATCTCTTAAGAAAAGGAGCATATGCAGCCATAATGGAGGAAGATGATGAGGGCTCCAAGTTTTGTGAAGAAGACATTGACCAGATCTTGTTAAGACGAACTACAACCATCACCATTGAATCTGAAGGAAAAGGTTCTACCTTTGCCAAGGTATGTTCTGTCTATGCTAGAGACTAGAAAAGCAAAGATCGAAGCAGGAATCTCTATGATTTAAATATGTTTTTAAAATGTGTTTGACTGATTTCACATTGCTGAAAAAATTATTATAGCAACTTTACTCTCCCTTTGTTCCTCACTAGGCAAGCTTTGTTGCTTCTGAAAATAGGACAGATATTTCTCTGGATGACCCTAACTTTTGGCAAAAGTGGGCCAAAAAAGCTGATCTAGACATGGATCTTCTCAATAGCAAGGTGAGCTTATTCTTCCTTTAGAGAGGACTATGCAGAAGACACACTATTTTCAGTAGTCTTTATAGCTACTCTGATTCTTTGTTGCTAATTGCAGTTTATGGTAATGCATCATGTACAAGGGCTGTTGTGGAAACTTTCTACCTAGGGAGGCCCCAGAAAAATACCTACGTGTCTCCTACCTTATTCTACTTCCTGAGTCCCTGTCAATTATTTTACATGTTAATAAAAGGAAAATCTCCCTTTGGGTATCTACATATGTTACATCCATGGCTGTTTTAATTCATAATTGTCTTTTCCCATGAGCAAAACATAAAGAGAGTTACTCTGTTCTCTGCATAGAATAACTTGGTGATTGACACACCTAGAGTACGAAAACAGACCCGCCACTTCAGCACTCTGAAAGATGATGACTTGGTAGAATTCTCTGATTTAGAAAGTGAGGATGATGAGCGGCCACGCTCCCGCAGACATGACCGTCATCATGCCTATGGGCGCACTGACTGCTTTCGGGTGGAAAAGCACCTCCTGGTATATGGGTAAGAACCCGCCTTGCCATGAAAGATAGTGCATCTCCATCCTGTTAGACACCCTAATTTGCCTTTCAGGTTGGAAGCAATGACCAGAGAAGGGATAATGTGAAAATGTTTGTCTTGGAGGGAGTTTATTCTATTTATTCTGTTACTATGTTTTTTCGAAATCTTTCTGTCTCACCCTTTTTGAGGAGATTCCAGGGGGCAGGAGAATATAATGGAATTAGAATTCCCAGGTAAATATTAATATAGTTTCCTTTTTTGTTGTTTTAGTTGGGGACGATGGAGAGATATTTTATCTCATGGACGATTCAAGCGACGCATGACTGAACGAGATGTGGAGACAATTTGCCGGGCTATCCTTGTGTACTGTCTTTTACACTACCGGGGGGATGAAAATATCAAAGGTTTCATCTGGGACTTGATTAGCCCTGCTGAAAATGGCAAGACAAAAGAATTGCAGAATCATTCAGGTAATTATCAACTCTTTACTTTTTTATCTTTCTATAGGTTATCTAATCCTTTTCAGGTCCAAGGGTTTTTCTCAATCCAAGTCTTCAATGTCTCCCCTTTCCCAGGTCTGTCTATCCCTGTGCCCCGTGGACGCAAGGGGAAAAAAGTAAAGTCACAAAGCACTTTTGATATCCATAAGGCTGATTGGATCCGGAAATATAACCCTGACACTTTGTTCCAAGATGAGAGTTATAAGAAGCACTTGAAACATCAGTGTAATAAGTAAGGATGAAATTCAGCAAAGATGAAAACATTTTTCACCTCAAACTTTCTACACTGTTATTAATGAGCCAGCTCTTCTTCCCTCCCTTCTAGGGTATTGTTGCGGGTAAGAATGCTATACTACCTGAGGCAAGAGGTTATTGGAGACCAGGCAGAGAAGGTGTTAGGGGGTGCCATTGCCAGGTAAAGTTCTGCTATATGTATTTTTTTATACCCTGCCTTATTCCAGGGATGATTAGTGTACTTATTTCATTCTATACTATCTTCGGGATACCTGATAATTTGAATCTATATATCAGGTCTTTAATCCTATACTTGACACTAGTGGAAGGAAATAGTGCAGATACATGAATGTTTTAAATTAATGGATAAGGGAGACTACCTGTAATAATCTTTTCAAAGTTTCTAACTTTAATTTCCTGCATTGCTGAGCTGACTGTGTCCTCTCGTACCTTTAGCGAGATTGACATATGGTTCCCAGTAGTGGATCAGCTGGAGGTTCCAACAGCCTGGTGGGACAGTGAGGCTGACAAGTCCCTCCTCATTGGAGTCTTTAAGCATGGTAGGTACTTTCTAGCCTATTTCTTTTCTACTGAAGATTTATGTCCACAAATGGAGCATTTAGAAAAATGCTCATGAGAAATAACTGAATTCTTTGATTGCTCTTCAGTAAATTTATGACTGAATAGGAAACTAGTTCTTAAATATCCAGAGCAGAGTCATTAGTTTCTATAAATAGATGTTCAAGAAAGACCAGATGGATAGGTAAGTCTCAAGGTAGGGAGCCTCCCATCTGTTCTCTAATTACAGTTACCAATATGTTACTGCACTGTGTGTTGAGGGGTCTAAGTTAGAGTCCCACAAATAAGGGAGGTAGTATAAACCCACTCATGTTATTAATAACCACACTTAATTTGTTTAGCTTTCCTGTGGCTTGTTGAAAGTGTTTTATTTATCTAAATGTCCCATTTGTGTAAATGTTCAGTAGTCACTCTGATGTAGGTGTAACCAGCAGTGTTTGAGTGAAACAAAAATAAAGCATAAAAAGGGAGACTGACTAGACCGAAAAAAGTGGGGGAGAGAATACTCCGTTTGCAGTTTTGCCTGAACCAAATCCCAGGCACTAAAAGCAGTGAATATTAACTTTTAGCCCAGTGACTTGGGGAATTGAAATTTCTTTTTTAAAAAATACTTTTATGTTTATTTTTATAAAAGTAATAGAACTTAATCTTAATCTACATGTTTTTAAGAAGTTTAATGGGATAAGAAAAACTGTGAACATTTGTAGTCTTAGATTTGCTTGTAAGACACAGAGGTTTAGAAGACTCCAAACATCCTGGGAGTGTATTCATTTATTCAGTGTTCATCATATATTCACTGAGTGCATATTAAAATTGCAGGTACAAGTTTCTTATCATTTGAGAATGTGTGATCCACCACTAAATTATCTGACTTTAGTTTTTTCATCTATGTTGTAAGAATGACAAAAAGATAACCAGTTAAATGGCTATGTAAATCTGTCACCATAGTATATAAATTCTTTTTTTTTTTCTTTTACACGCTACTGAGAACGATAAACTATATAAATTCTTTGACTAAATTCATAGGGTCAGTAACTAGTTGAAAACTCTTCATGACTCTAAATTGCTATAAAAAATGGCTGGGTACAGTGATTCATCCCTGTAATCCCAGCACTTTTGGAGGCCAAGACAGGAGGATCACATAAGCCAGAAGTTTGAGACCAGCCTGGGCAACATAGCAAGTCCCCATCTCTAAAAAAAACTTAAAATTAGCCAGGTGTGGTGCTATAGTCCTAGCCACTTGGGAAACTGAGGCAGGAGGATTACTTGAGCGTAGTAGTTCGAGGTTACAGTAAGCTATGATCATGCCGCTGTACTATAGCCTAGACAACAGAGTGAGACCCTGTCTCTAAAAAAAATTAAATAAAATAAAAAGTTGCTATAAAAAATGTTAAATATAGTAATATAACCCAACAGCTATTTTGCATTATGAGCAAAGTAGCCTACCTATTCTAATTATCTAAAGGCATAACAAATATCTCATTGTCTTCAGCTCTGGCCCTTTTTCTTCTAGGCTATGAGAAATATAATACTATGAGAGCAGACCCAGCCTTATGCTTCCTGGAAAAGGCTGGTCGACCAGATGATAAAGCCATTGCAGCAGAACATCGAGTGTTGGATAATTTCTCTGACATAGTAGAAGGGTAAGCATTGGTGTTTAGTTCTTTTAAAGCTCTGAGTCCACACCATGAAGGCAGGCTCCTGGTTGCTTGTGCTATGAGATAATGTAACTCTAGCCTTTACTGAACCCATTGGGGTTCTTAATGATAGTTATACTCATGAATGATAAATCCTTAACAAAAAGTAGTACCAGCATATAAAGCATTCCAAAAACTGTCCTAAACCACACATTGCCGTAAGATGCAACTGTGGGTGAAAATTAATGTCGCTTACAAATGCTTATTTGATATTCTGTTCAATTTGCTTTGCAACACTTTTCTACACAGCTACAGTAGCTGAGAGGATAACTGGTTCTCTTGAAAGATAACATCCAGGCAACTCTCATATGTTGCTTATATGGTAGAGCCGCGAGTACTTATACCCCTGGTTTATCATCTCCCAATGGTACCTGACACATAAAGGTATTTACTTTGCCTGGGTACATGTCCCAATGATGAGTTGCCATGCTAATACTGAGTCACCAGGTAGGGCAGTGTTGCCCTAGTTTGGGTGCCAGTGAGTTTAACAAAACTTCTCATATGGAGACCTGAGGGGCATGTGAAATAATTGGCTTAGTTAATGAATACCTACCCATTCCTTCATGACTGAGAGATTTCTCTTTGATAGTCACAATTTCAATTTGCTTAATGTAGGACTCTTAAAGGAAATTGGAACATTTATTCATTGCAAATCATTTATTATGCCACCCTTCTGCTCAGTAGAGAAAAGCAGTAAAAACAAAAAAAGCATGAACCATTCAAATGAAATAATAAAAAGTAAATAGTTGCGAAGGAAGGAGAGAATGGGTTAAACAATAAAAAAGGCTCTCAGTGGAAAGAAAATGTGCTAATCAAAGTGTTTCATTTCAAATTCAAGCAATTGTCAGTGGTATGTTGTCAATTTCTCATAATTTTTTTTTTTTTCTGTTGGATGAACTGACCCAAAGCTTAGCACCTGGCCTGCCATTCCTGTGAGCTTGAAATTTAAGTCTATTCCATGCTGGGTTGGACATTTGGCCAGGCCTTCATCCTAGGTTCCTCCTTATGATAGAAGATACATTATTAACATTTTCTTGTGCCTCTGGATAATTTTAGGGTTGACTTTGATAAAGATTGTGAAGATCCTGAATATAAACCACTCCAGGGTCCCCCAAAGGACCAAGATGATGAGGTAAGTAATTTCATTTGAGTCTAACTTTTTTCTGTTAATAGTTAAGTCTTCTCCCACTCTCTGAATCTTGAAGTATATTGATTAATTTATAATACAAAATGGAAAATGAATACCATTTGAGAATAAAGTATTAATGGAAAGGATTGTAACACCAGCTGGGGGAGATCAGGGATGACTTTGCGGAGAAGGTGGGACCCAAGCTGGACATCGAAAGGTATTATTTGACTAATAAATTCCTGAGTCCCATTATTTTTGAGCCATTTTTAAGAACTGACTTTTCAGGTTCTACTTTCTTCTTCTTTTAGTTGGTTGCTTCCAAATTTTTGTGAGGGTTCCTTTCATTAGAAATTTTTCTTGATCCCTTGGTGCCATAGAAAGACACACATAAGAAAGTGATTTCAGAGTGCCAACTTTCTCCCCTTTCCTTCCCCCCCTCCATCCTATTGGGTGGATCTCCTTCTCTAGGGTGATCCCTTGATGATGATGGATGAGGAGATCTCAGTGATTGATGGAGATGAAGGTAAACTTCTAGGTCAACTAGTACAATTTTGTGTGGTTGGTGGGGTTGGGGAATTGTTCACTGAGTTCTATCCTATTCTGGGATTTCTAAGAGCTTTGCCTTTGGGTGGGTTGAAACACAAGTATTATCTCTACTACCCTTTCTATGCTTCCTATTCATTCTACTTTGTTTCTCACAGCCCAGGTGACCCAACAGCCAGGCCATCTATTCTGGCCTCCAGGCTCTGCCCTAACAGCTAGGCTTCGTCGCCTGGTAACAGCCTATCAGCGTAGCTACAAGAGGGAACAGATGAAGATAGAGGCTGCAGAACGTGGGGATCGGCGAAGGCGGCGTTGTGAAGCAGCCTTCAAACTCAAAGAAATTGCACGGCGGGAGAAACAACAACGGTAAAATATAGCTGGGAATTTGGGCTGAGCCATTGTTGTGTCTTCAGCTGGGTATTTCTCCTATATAAACATTCTCACTATT
>CAUYSK010066485.1:0-17773 GCA_963575035.1 Avahi laniger
AGAGTCTCACTCTTTTGCCCAGGCTAGAGTGCCGTGATGTCAGCCTAGCTCACAGCAACCTCAAAGTCCTGGGCTCAAGCAATCCTTCTGCCTCAGCCTCCTGAGTAGCTGGGACTACAGGCATGAGCCACCATGCCCGGCTAATTTTTTCTATATATTTTTAGTTGTCCGATTAATTTCTTTCTATTTTTAGTAGAGACGGGGTCTCACTCTTGCTCAGGCTGGTTTCGAACTCCTGAACTCAAACAATCCGCCCACCTCGGCCTCCCAGAGTGCTAGGATTACAGGCGTGAGCCACCGCGCCCGGTCACACCCCAGTGACTTTCTAGACTTTGTACATTAGTATCCACCCCCTGAAAAAGTCATTCTTCTTTGTAACAAGAGTAACAGCCATCCTTTCTCACCTTTATTTTTATCTTTGAAAGAGGAGGAATAATCAATTACTCAGTTCTGATGAAACATCATGAGTAGGTAGAACTTAATGCTCTGAATTAAAAACCTCCCTGTATACCGGACAAAAAGGAAACCGACCAGTGTGTTCACATAGGTTCTCAAGGGACTTTTTGGTTAGCTATGCCGTGAAATCTTTGAGATTTCATCATATGTCTTCTCTCATTTTCCTGTTATGAAATGGGGTTTTCAGCATCGTTTTTCTTGTCTGTTTTCAGATCACAGAACTGTGTGGTGCAAAGCGGGTTGGTTATTTTGGTCCAACACAGTTTTACGTTGCTCTGAAATTAATTGCTGCAGCACAGTCTGGCCTCCCTGTTCGGATAGAGAGTATTAAATGTGGTGAGTATCTTGCATTTATACGTTTTATTGTCCATGACAAGTTTCTTGTTTATGAGAACCATTTTTAGTGGGTTTAAACTTCTGTGGAATTTCTCCTTACTTCCTCCAACTCTTTTGTAAAATAAAATAAGAGAATTTAACAGGTAACTTAGTTTCTTTCTTTTTTAAATGGGGGAAAAATTCAGAGAGTGACCTGAGATTAGTTCCTTTTGACTGACTTGCAATTAAAATAGATTTTGTTCTTTAGCAGGAATAGACTGGGGCAGGAATTGTAGAGCCTGTGGCAAATAATCACACTCAGTTTAATTTTCCACTTGAGGTATCTATAATGTCATTTAAGGCTCTGTTAGGGATTAGGGTGGAGTGATGGGAGACTTTGGGTGGGACTGTGCCTTTTCTCTCTCTGTCATCCCTGTCAGTCACATCACATATATTCATCCTTTAATTCTCAGTTCCCAAAGCACTGTTCTGATGACCATTAAGTACTTCAGGACTACCAAACCTTTGTTAGAATGAATTTATCTTCTCAAAGTTCTGATTTAACATTTTCTTATCTTGCTATTCCTGCCCCCAACCAACCATATGCTTGAGTACTTTCCACAATTTGAAAAGCAAAGTCTCCAACTATTAGCATTACTTCTACTGCCTCAGTATTGGTTTTAAAAATCTTTATGAAGAAGGTGATTATTTGAGGGATGTGCTAATGTCCTTTGATAATTCACTGTGATACAAACTACTTTTATATGCCATACAGCTATGCAGGAACTTTTTTCTTTTCTTCATTTTGAGGTTAAAACCATCGAGCTGTTCACACCTGTCCTGTGCAGTCTCTGGTTGATTCAGGATTTATGGTTAGTCCATGGGGACCTTGTAGGACAATCCAAATAGCTGAGAAGCATGCCATAGCTGGCTATGGGAGACCAAGCCCTTCGCACTAACCATCAGGAGGCCTCAGTCATCATAATCTTTATTAAGGGGTTAGTACGTGCCAGGTACTGTCTTCATTTAATCCTCACAACACCCTACTAAATTGTGTCAGTTTGCATTGGTTAGGATAAGCCGTGATAATAAACACCACCACAATCTCAGCACCCTAAACAGACAAAGGTTCATTTCCCACTTTGCAGTGGATCAGAGTGACTCTAGAGCAGCTGCCCTCCATGTGGTAGCCCTGTGATCCTGGCTGCTTCATCTTGTGGCACCTCCAACACAACACCTGTTCCCACAATTGCCACAACAGGGAAAGAGTTTCTCACCCTAGCAGTAAAATGCTTTGGCTTGGTTGTGACTTGCAGCTGTTATTCACAGTGCATTGGCCAGAACTTTTGTCACATGGATCTGCTTCACTGCGGAGCAGATGGGGGAACACAATTCTCTCATGTGCCTGCAAGGAGAGAACTGATTATGGCTGGGCACTGAAGTCTCTACTGTGATGCTGTTGTGGTCCCTATCTTACAGATGTGGAAATTGAACTTTAGGGAGGTTGAGTAACTTACCTAAGGACACAGGGTTAGTAGGGTTTGGAGCTAGGAGTTCTACCTCCAGTCCCCATGTTCTTAATTGCTATGTAAAATAGCCTCTTCTTAATTCTTCTTCTGTTTAGTGAGATGCTGACTCTAATCTGTAATCACAGAATATTTTCTGAATGGGAAACAAATCAGACCCCAAAGGCATCCCTTGGTATGACAGAATTTGGTTCTTTGAAATAGGTTTCTTGATGGAGCATCATTTGATTGGCAGGCTTGATGTTCATTGTTGCAAGACATAGCAATCACTTGCTTTGATTAGTTAAAGGTTACATTATGTTGAATTTGGATTTGTGATAGGCATTGTTAGTTTTTAATTCCACTGTAAATGGTCATTAGGCTTTAGTCTTTTACCTGATTTGTGCCCAGATTTTTTTTTTTTTTTTTTTGAGACAGAGTCTCACTCTGTTGCCGGGCTAGAGTGCCATGGTGTCAGCCTAGCTCACAGCAACCTCATACTCCTGGGCTCAAGTGATCCTTCTGCCTCAGCCTCCCGAGCAGCTGGGACTACAGGCATGTGCCACCATGCCCGGCTAATTTTTTCTATATATTTTTAGTTGTCCAATTAATTTCTTTCTAATTTTTTAGTAGAGACGGGATCTCGCTCTTGCTCAGGCTGGTTTCGAACTCCTGAGCTCAAACAATCCACCCGCCTCGGCCTCCCAGAGTGCTAGGATTACAGGCGTGAGCCACCGCACCCGGCTGATTTGTGCCCAGATTGACAGCTTAATTTCCTGGGAATGGGGAGAAGGGTTGTTGAAGTTATCTCCTGTGTAAAGGATGAACAGTTTTTCACAAATACAAGGCTTCTCAGCTGGATTTTACAAACACTGATGCTGCCTTTAACCTCTGAGGGTTTAAGTGTATCCAGACTTAATTCTGCATTATCTTCTTCCATTTAAAGATTTATTAAATAAAAGTTATTCGTAATCACCATATATTGAATAAGAATGGGGGCAAGATTGGGCCAAACTTTGAGCCGCCACTTAGAATTTTCCAGTTTGTTGCTTGAAATCCATTAGCTTAATGTTTGATGACACAAATCTTGAAGGCCAAAGAGAATGCTCTGTGAGAACCTAATCTGAAAGGCTATGGTAGCCCTGTCATACTCAGGGCGTCATACCCGGGAATTGTGTGTGGATACCCTCATGTCTTGAATGCCATGCACCTGTGCAGATGTGTGTGTTACCCTCTGATCCCTAGTCTTGGCCATTTTGGTGAATGCCACCACCATCCACAGCTGCTCAAGCCAGAAACCCAGGAGACATCCTGGATTGCTCCTTTTCCCTCACTCCCCACTAGAGCCCATCAAAACTTTCGGCAGTGTGGCTCCAGCCTCACTGCCTATTGCTTCCATCTATTTGTACCTGCTAGACTAGACCAGGCCATCTTCAGCCACTCACCTGGGTACCACAGTGTTCTCATCGTTGGTTCCCTGGCCTCCTCTATTCTCTACTCTGATTTATTTTTCCATGTTTGAAAGAGTGATTTTTCAAAATATACATTAGATCATTTCATCCTCCTCCTTAAAACCCTCCAAATGTTTTGCTTGTTGCACTTAGTACACATTGCAAAGCCCCTATGCTGATATGTAAGGCCCTGCACAATCTAGTTCCTGCCTACTTTTCTATGCTCATCTCAAACCTTTCCCCCTTGTGCACTATCTGTTCCCCACCCTGACTGGCCTTCTAGCCATTTCAGGGTGATCTCTTTCCTGCCGCAGGGCAGATACCCATGTTATCTCGAAGTCTTAGGTTCGTAGGGGTCTGTTCTTCCTCTCTTTTTCCCATGGCGGGCTCCTTCTCAACCTTCAGGATTCAGAGACTGTCCCCGCCATCCTACCTATGAATCCGCTAATGAAGGAACCAGCATATGGTATTAATAAAACTGGTTCAAGAAAGTATAGAGATTTAGAAATATTTATAGTCATGGAAAGAAAGGATGCTGGAATAGGGTTGCTGAATTACATATAAAACTGATTAATGCCTTAATGCCCTATAGGGCAATACAAGTGCAACTTGGCTGTTGTACTCTTTTCAAAGATTAACTTTATTTGCATTGCTATCAGACAAGAAGGACTTGTTAGCTAACAGTTTTCTACAAGTTAACATCTACACTTTCAAAATTATCAAATGCCTAATCAAGAGTAAATAGTGAGTCAAGGCAGAAGTCCATATCCCTAGGAAGTGAGGTGATCCTTGGGTGGGCCTGTTGGGTCCTGCTTCTGCAGGGCAGACTCCTCTCTACTTTGTTCTCTCCCAGCATCTGTTTCCTAATAGCACTTAGCAGAGCTTATAAATATTCATTACAGGTTTCACTAATTTTTTTTTTTGTCTGTCTTCCTCACTAGTTAGCTTGCCTAAGGGGAAGGGCAGAGGACCTGGTAACCCCTGCATTATGGGACATTGTTGGCACTCAGTGCGTATTGGTTGAATGAGTGGATGAATGTTTATGCGTGGGGAGGGCATTTTAATCTTCTGTCACTCTATAAGCTGAAACCATTGGAATTCACATTCACCTGGAACTCCTGAGGGGCTTTTACAGAAGTCATCCTGGTCTTTCTGTCATCTTTCTCAAGCCCTGATTCCTAACCTTGTCTGTACTTGAGAATCGACCTGGAAAGCTTTAAGTACAAAATAAAAAAATACAGATACCTGAGTGTACTTCCAGAAATTCTCATTTAATTAGTCTGGGGTCCAGCCTGAGCATCAGGATTTTTTGTTGTTGAGACAGGGTCTTATCCTTTCGCCTGGGCTAGAGTGTAGTAGTGTCATCATAGCTCGCTGCAACCTCAAGCTCTTGGGCTCAAGTGAACCTCCTGAGTTAGCAGGGCCTATAGACGTGTGCCATCAAGCCCACCTAATTTTTTTATTTTTGTGGAAACAGGGTCTCGTTCTTGCTCGGGCTGCTCACAAACTTCTGACCTCAAGCGATCTTCCTGCCTCAGCCTCCCAGAGTGCTAGGATTATAGACGTGAGCCATTGTGCCTGGCCTGACATAAATTATTTTTATTATGTGCTAAAATAAGATCAGTTATAACTATTTTTTTTTTTGAGACAGGATCTCACTCTTGCCCAGGCTGGAGTGCAGTGGTGTCATCATAGCTCACTGCAACCTCAAACTCCTGGGCTCGAGAGATCCTCCTGCCTCAGCCTCCCGAGTAGCTGGGACTACAGGTATGTGCCACCACACCTGGAAACATCAGGATTTTTAAGAGCTCCCCTGGTGATTCTTATATGGAGACAGGGTTGAGAATAACGTTTCATGAAAGCCGCGTCAAGCATTTTCAAGAGCTTTCCTTAAACTATGAGTATATCTTTAGTCACACTAGCAGCGCCTGAACTAGGGTGCAGCAAGGCACATGATTTAAGGGGGCACTTATTTTCAGGGTTGTGCAAGTGCTGACTCTTCATTTACACCATGCCGAGAGCAAGTTCCTCCTTCAGTGTTGGCACTAGGCATCTCTCTAGCCTCACCCTAGTTGGAGCTGGGGTTAAACAGATGGTGAAACAGCTTTTGTGGAGGGTGGAGGGAAGGGGAGGTGAAAATTAAGGAGCAGTAGAGAATTCCTTATGAGGAAACCATGTGGCAAACATTTGCCCTGGGAGCTGCCGTTACCTTTCTTCTTTCTGGGGACTGAATTTGACCATGTGTGAGTACTGAGGGAAGATTAAGCAGAATCTAGAGTAGGGTCCCTAACTTTTTTTGTACCATGAAACCCTTTGGCAATCTGAAGCCTATGCCTTCTCAGAATAATGTTTTAAATGCATACAGAGACATAGGATTATAAAGGAAATCGATTATATTGAAATAATCACTGAATATTTAAAAGAAATTGTTATATAGCAGTATACAAGCTTCCTTATTAATATGTTAAATAAAAGATCTAACAGTGATCAAAATAACTACCACACTTTCAAAGTAGTAATGAACTTTAATGAACTTGAACAGTACTTCAAGATATCTATAACTGTAATGTGATATAAAAATACATGATTTGATGGGTGACAAAGTTATAGGTATTGCTAATGATACTACGGTGGTTTGTTGCCAACATGCAGAATTGACAGAAATGCTAAATTTCAGTTAGAGAAGGGGAAATAAAGACGTAATTTTTCTTTTCTTATCCAAGGTGACAGACTCCTTGATTTCTTTTCCATAGTCCTTTTGGGAGCCTCTAATCTGATAGTGCGATGGCATGATTCATGTAGTCTCTAGGGCTATGTTCCCCAAACTGGTTCGTGGTCTGGTGGCAGTCTGGCACAGTTTACAGTGGAAGGAAAGAGAATTAGGACACAAGAGTTATTTATAGAACTAAATGTATTCAGTTCTGAGACTTTTTTTGTTCTCTTGTTAAGTGTTCTTTTATGAAATTGATAATGGGTAATAGTTTGGGGTAGCATTCTTGACAAAATTAAATGTTGGCAACTTTTATAGGATTTTGAGTACTAAATACTATGTTGGGATCTCCCATGAAGCCAAGGTCAACTCAGCCTTTCTGCCTAACATTCAACCCAGTCTCCCTTTCCTTTGGCAATTTCTTTCACACCCTCTCTCAGCCTTGCTACAGGGACCCAGGGGTGCTTTGGACAAAGTTCACCTACGCAGGTTGACACATTGTATAGCTGGCCAATTGTGTTTTCTCGGGGTCCTACCCCTCTACCCCATTCCCATGTCTTTAACTCTATTGTTGCTCCTCAAAGGTCTTCCCTAACCTTCTGAGCAGTAGTTTCCAACCTTATTTATTTTTGTTCATCTTTGTTATGGGATTCTTTGACAATCTAGTATTAATAAAAGCTTGGAATCTCACCATGAAAATACACATTGATATTATGTAAAAAATGTTGCCTTCAACTTCAGGGGTTTCTGGACCCCCCTGAACCTGTTCATGGAGCCCAGTGCAGAGCCCCTCTACCAGAGAAATACAGTATATGGGATGGACACAGAGAAGGTTAAGTTGGAAGAGGCCTAGAGATAATTTCCTTTTATGTACAGGATAATTGAGGCCCAAAGAGGTGAAGTAAAGGGGAGACTGCCTGATGGTAGCAAAGTGCAGTGTATTGCTGACCTCCTAACTCACTCCTGGGTTCTGCCCATGGTGTGGCCAGTAAATGTAACTTATTTACCACCCTCCCCTGCCCAAAATTTATAAGATCACCCTTCCCACTCTAATCTCCACCCTCCTGATCTGGCTGTCTAGCTATCCATTTCCGAATTGATGAGGCTTTTCAGATTAATGGGTAGATAGGAGGATAATAGATAGGAGACTAGAAGGCTTTGATAAACCCAGGCCTGGAACCATGAGACTGGCCTGATGTTTTTTTTTTGTTGTTGTTGTTTGTTTTTTTGAGACAGAGTCTCACTCTGTTGCCCTGGCTAGAGTGAGTGCCGTGGCGTCAGCCTAGCTCACAGCAACCTCAGACTCCTGGGCTCAAGCGATCCTACTGTCTCAGCCTCCCGAGTAGCTGGGACTACAGGCATGCGCCACCATGCCCGGCTAATTTTTTCTATATATATTTTTAGTTATCCAGATAATTTCTTTCAATTTTTTTTAGTAGAGACAGGGTCTCTCTCTTGCTCAGGCTGGTCTTGAACTCCTGTGCTCAAACAATCCGCCCTCCTCAGCCTCCCAGAGTGCTAGGATTACAGGCGTGAGCCACCGCGCCCTGGCCTGATGTTTTTTTCCAAAGTAATTTCAGGAAGATCTGGGGATGACTTCACTTTGAAATTGTAGAACATTATTGGCATAATTTTTGTTAACCTGTAAGTAGCTGATATAAAAGAATAGGCAACAAAAAGTAGTGGGAGAGTAGGGAGTCTGGAGGCAGGAGTTTTTGTTGTGGTCATAGCTCTGCCACCATATTGCTGCATGACTAAGAGAAGTCTTGCCCTCCCTTTCCTGGGCTTATTTCATTACCTGCAAAATGCAGATATTTGAGCAGGTTTTTTCTACACCATTTTCCAGCTCTGAAATGCCACAGTTTCATGCTAAATGTTCAAATGCGTAATAGAAAGGATTTTAATTTTCATTATGGCAGTCTAGCCTAGTGGCTAAGAGTGTGGGTCCCAGCAATAGATTACCTAATTTTGCTTTATCACCTCTTATTTGTGTACCCCTAGGCAAGTGCTTTAATCTCTCTGAATTTCAAATGACTCACCTGGAGAAAAGGGATACCAATACTACCTGCCTTATAGGGTTATTGTAAGCATAAAATCAGGGAATCCTTTGTCAAGCATCTAGAACTGTATTATCCAATACGGTAGCCACTAGCCACGTGTGGCTGGCTATTGAGCACTTGAAGTTTGGCTAGTATGGCTGAGAAATTGAATTTTTAATTAAATTATTTAAAATTTAAATAAAAAGCCCCAAGCAGTCTAAAATAGTTTTCTGTTAAATGCAATTTTGTTAATTTAGTAGGCCTACATTTCAGTTAAACCTTTGAGTTGTGTAAGACAGGCGTCAGCAAACTTTTTCTGTAAAGGGCCAGGTAGACTTGGGTCATATGATCTTTGTCACAACTACTCAACTCTGTTGTAGTATGAAAGTAACCATGAACAATATGTAAATGAAGGCTGTGTTCCGATAAAACTTTGTTTATGGACACTGAAATTTGAATCTCATATTTTCATGTCATGAAATACTATTTTTCTTTTGAGTTTTTTTCACATATTCAAACATCAAACTTGCAGGATGTACAGAAATAGGCAGTAGGCTGGATTTGGTTCTTAGGTATATACCCAAGATAAATACATTTACATCTATCAAAAAACATTTGTAAGAATTTCATAGCAGCTTTATTCATAATGGCCCCAAACTGGAAACAACCCAAATGTTTATCACAGGATAATGGATAAAAATTCCAATATATTCATAAAAATGGATTAATCCATAGCAATGAAAAAGCATGAACTATGTCTGCATACAATGTATTGGGTAATTATCACAGATACAATGTTGTGAAAGAAGCTAGTCACAAGGACAAATACTGTATATTTCATTTATGAAGTTCTTTAATGGCAAAGATAATCTGTGGGTTTAGAAATTAGTACAGAGGTTGCTGGGTAGAATAAGGGGAGGGGATTAACTGGAAAGGAATGTGAAAGAAAATTCTATATCTTAATTTGGGTGTTGGTTACATGGATATATATTTATCAAAGCTCTTCAAATGGTATAGTAAAAGATCTATATAAATTATTCCTCCATACGAAATACCCTTTACATAATTTTCAAAGAAATCAATTAGTTGATGACATTTAACATTATAATATTTCTTAGTATAATACAGATTTCTGGCCACAATGGCCACATTCCCACTTAGCAACTAACAACTAGAGTTGTGCCGTTTCATTACACTTCATCAATTTCATAAAAAGACACTTAACAAGAGAAACAAAAAAGAGTCCTAGAATTGAATACATTTAGTTTTATAAATAACTCTTTTGTCCTAATTCTCTCCCTTTCCACTGCAAACTATGCCAGATTGCCACGAGACCACGAACCAGTTTGGGGAACACACATGTGGCTACTGAGCACTGAAACTGTGGCGAGTACGACACGAGGTGTGCAGGGAGGGTAGAGAACACACGGGAGTTGGAAGAACTAGTATGAAAACATGATGTAAAATGTAAAACATTTCATTAATAATTTGTTGATTACATGTTGAAATGATCATATTGGGTCAAAATAGATGATTCAAATTAATTTTACCTTTTAAAATTAAAAATTTTAATTGTATAAAATAGAAATAAAATTTCTCATGTTAGCCATTTTTAAATGTACAGTTCAGTAGTGTTAAGTATATTCACATGGTTGTGTAACCAATTTCTAGAAGTTTTTTTTACCTCACCTTGTAAAACAGAAGCTCTGTACCAATTAAACAACTCCTCGTCTTCCCCCCATCCCTGGCAACCGCCCTTCTCCTTTCTGTTTCTCTGAGTTTGACTACCCTTGATGCCTCAGCTAAGTGAAAGCATGTCTTTTTGTGACTGTCTTATTTCACTTTTTTAAAAACTTTTTAATGTGGCTAGTATAAAATTCACAATTACATATGTGGCTCACATTATATTTCTGGTGAACAGCATTGAAGGACAGTAAACAGTGGCTGTCATTTTAAACGGGACATTGGCTCTCTGCCCAGCGCCCTCCATTCCCTATTGTCTTGCTCAGGAGGCTCAGTGTCCCTTGCCATTTATTATAGCATTTATGCTGCTTATGTTTTTTCTAATGGATAGAGGAAATTAAAGTTTTTACTTCTCATGTCTATGTCTTCATCAAATACGGAAAACCAAAGAATTTTTCCCTTAATTTTTAGAGGGTCACATGTTTAAAAAGGGGGAGGCATGGAAGGGAAAAATGGTCTTTTATATTTAACATACAAAGAGTGTTTCTATATTCAAAGAATATAGCCTAAGATGCCATTATGAAACAAATTGTTGCCTTGGATGGCCACTTCCATTGTCTCCTTGGACCCTATAAACATTTACTTTGAACTTTCAATTTGTTTCCTGTGCGTTAATTCAACTTGGGAGGTAAGGTTCTAACCGACTACTACAAGCAGACCACCTTCTGTGATTACTTACATATGTCATTGTATAGCACAGCAGTCCCCAACCTTTTTGGCACCAGGGACCTGTTTCTTGGAAGACAGTTTTTCCATGGGGACAGGGGTGGGGGGAGGGGAGAGTGGTGGAGGCAGAGCTCAGGCAGTGATATGAGCAATGGGGAGCGGCTATAAATACAGATGAAGCTCTTGCTGTGTGACCCAATTCCTAATTTTCATGGAAGACAATTTTTCCACGGTAGGGGGTGGAGTAGGAAGGGGGAGAGCAGAGCTCAGGTGGTGATGCGTGGCCCAAGGGTTGGGGACCGCAGGTATAGCAGGTACTTTATTGATTAATTTTCTAATAAAGTTTCACTATCAAATTTGCTATACATATGAATAGGAAAAACATTCACACTAAAAATTTACAAACTACTTTTACATTTTGCTTGTAAAAAGCTTGTAGCAGCTTAAGGGAAATGGCACCTTTATGAAAATTTTCAATGATAAGAATATTTTTATATATGGTTACAATTCTGTTAAGTGAGAGTTGTTTAAAACCACATGACCAAAGAAAGTATAAGAGAAATTCAGCTATATTTGTCTTTTGCTGTTTGGTGGCTGTCTGGGGGAGAGAGGTGGTTTCCTAGAGGAATAGTTCTGGAGAAATGCCATAGCCAAGGGGGAAGAATGTATGAAGTGACAATATTCTAAAGGGTATCTGGGAGTCTGATTGAAGTCCTAGTATAATAACTGATATTCATAATATCATGATTGTATTCCCTTGTTCCCTGGAGTTATTTGTCGAATGCCAGTGAAACACTGGCCAGGGAGCTTATAAATACTGAGCATTCTTTCTTTTCTTTCTCAAGATAGTCATCCTCTAGTGGACAGATCAGGGTACAAATTATTTTATGTGATCTTGTTCCATCTCTTTAGATCCTTTTTGCAGACTGAGCTGAAACAAATATCTTCCTCAGAACAGAACCATAGGATTAGCTTATATTTGATTTACTGAGAATCTAGAGTTTCTTCTCTTGCCTTTTTGCATTTGAAGCCCATTCCTGCTTTGAGTGCTGGAGAGCTGCCTGAGGTTGGGAAACATTAAAAAATTAAAAATGGTGGCCATCCTCTCTTTAGAGTGGAGTCTTGGTATAATTTTCCAGATTGGTTACTCTATTTATGTCTCTTAGGCCTTTGGCTGATTGATCATGCAGAGATTTGTCATATTGCCTGCTTCTTTGAATCAGATGTGGACATAGCAACTAAAAATAAACATGATGTGGATATTAGAGAACCAGGGGCCTTCTTTGCCTGCGGAGCTCGGATACTTCCTTGCTGTTGCTAAGATGTTTTCTGGCTTTAGCACAGCATCAATCATTGGAAGTGCAGCTGTGTTTTTGGAATAGAGAGTTGATGGAAGCACAAGGGCACACTGATGAGTATTATCCTGAACAGTGCATACAGGTGCAAATTATTGTGCATAATCCATAATATTGTCCTCATTTTTGTAGGTCTTTATGCTATATGATTGTGTGTGATTTGCTGTGCTGAGAACTAGAAGGGTGCCAAAGCATCATTTCCATTTTCAAGACTAGAAGGGTGCCAAAGCATCATTTCCATTTTCAAGATAGTTTTGTCAGAAATTTGAAAGATAAGTAAATATACCAGACTGTTGCATTTCAGCTCTTTGCATCAGTGTGAGTGGCGAATGGTTTTGACAGTAGAATCTGGCTGAGCGTTAGATTGATTGCTCTGACTTGGTATCATTTTCCTTATTCCATTACGAAAAGACAACTGTAGATTGAGTTTGAAAATCCCTTAAAGTATATATAGGATGAGAAACTTCTACCCGGTAAGTTTGCCCTGGGAATGAAGGACCTTTCTGTAGGGCACTGGTCAAGAACCAGCTTGCCTGGGTTCGAACCCTGGCTCTGCCACAGATGAGCTGTGTGATATTGGAGACATTAATAGCTCCTTCATGTCTGTCTCCACAGCTGTAAAGGGAGCATGATAGTTTTACCTTATGGAATTGTTGTGAGGATTAAATGAGTTGATTTGATCCTTAATGCTGTGCCTGGCATGTTTAAGTGCTACGTAAATTTTACCTGCTACCATTTGTCACTTGTTATTATATTTATACAATGTCACATCCTTTTTCTTGGTTGTTGGACTAAAGGATAAAGTGAGAGATCAGTCTCAAATCTGAATTTGTTCTGCAATGATTTGGCAACATTGAAAAATGTTAAGCCAAAATACCTTGGTTAAACTGTAGCATTTTTCTATCATGACATTATTATAGGAGTCCTCATTGTGTCTAAATCAAAATTTAATCTATATTTAGTACTCTGGAATTTTTCCTCAAAAATGATTCATCTTTTGGCCATTGAGTTCCCCTTTTTGCACTTTTTAAATAAAATCTCACTTGAGCCTCTCTGATTTCTGGTCCTAAAGAATTGCCTCTGCCTCGCTTTATGATGTCAAAGAATGATGGTGAGATACGATTTGGAAACCCAGCTGAACTGCATGGAACTAAGGTTCAGATTCCATATTTAACCACGGAAAAAAATTCCTTCAAAAGAATGGACGATGAGGATAAACAGGTAAACAGTCTGATCAGGCATGCTCATTTGATTCTGACCATGAAATCTTACGTAGCAGGGCCTCATATCTGCTGTTAAGCTTCCAGCAAATCTCACCATCTGAAACACAATTACAGACTTGGTAGTGAGCCGGTAAAATTTCCTCTTAGCAGGAAAAAGGGGCTGATGTATAGGAATGTATAGTCTCTATGTATAGGAATTACCACGAGCCACCCACGGGCCCTTTGGAGCTTACTTTAAAGTAGGATCATGTCTAAAAAGCTGCTGATTTAATGCACTTATTTGATTTCTCTAGGTCAGTGGTTTTCTAAATTGGTTCTTTGAAATATAACTTCTGGGAATTTTTAATAGGTCCTCTCCTCCAAAAAGAAGTCTGGAGAAAAGGTTTCTCTCGTTAAATATGTTTGGAGAATGCTGCTTCATATCCCATTATTGGGGGAGAGACTAAATCCTCAGTCTTGGAAATTCGTAGAGCACATTAGCATGGTAAAGGCCCTGAGAAGTTCTGTAGCAAGGGGACCCAGAGATCTGTGTTTTGTAAACTTCTTTCCCTGGGGAATCCTTTCTTGGGGAACATATTTGGAATACCATCTTGGGAAATGCTGCCATTACCCATTTAGCAGGTTTGGAACCAGAATAGGGAGGATGGGTTTTTAAAATTAGACTACTAATTACAGTAGTCAGATGGTGATTGGTAGAGACAAAAGTGTAAAATCCTGAAAGAGTGGGCCTATCAGGAAGAGGTCTACACATTAGTAACCCCTGAAGACATCCAGGTACAGCTCTTACTTCTAATAAAGATACTGCGGAAAAGTCAAATTATATTTGGCACAGTGAATTCTACAAATGTGTATTTTAAGAAGAACTAAATCAAAATATTTTTAAAATGCAATGAATAGTAAAGGATTATGTTGGAAAACTAACTTATATACCTCACCCTGATGATGCTGGATATATGAGGTGTTGCTTTAGAAGTTTCATATTTATAGTTAAGGGAGGTATAGCACATCCTGTTGAAGAATTCCATGTGCTGTTGTTTTCATAATTCTGACTCATTTTAAGCCAGTTCTTTAGGGATATATTAAAAAAAAGGAGGTTATAGGAATTTTCAGTCAGTATTCTTTGGCATGTTTTCCTATCAGCATTTGGAGAGGAATGAGGATCCACTGTCCCATGGTGGTTGATGCCTTGGGAAATTTCTAGGCCCAGTCCCTGGCTGTGTGAATGAGGACACATCCTTTCACTTTAGGCTGAGTTTATGCTAGGCCAACCCAATCTATGTGTGTGAGCTCACTCTTCAGAGCAAATATATTTTCATTTTTCTTGATGAAGAGTATTTGATCAGTATCTCAGATTACATATTTCTCTTTAGACTATAGTCTCTATGTTGCTAAAAACACCGTTTCCTTGTTAGTCGGGTCCTCCAAAGTTGTGTTTAAAAATAAAAGAGGAGACCCAGTAGCAGGTAAGGTTGTGTGAACTAAAGTAAAATCTTGAGGCTCGCCCCCCACTGGCTGACTGAATGGACGCCCTCATGGCCAAAGGAATATCCTAAAACTAAATTGCCTGCCACCAGGAGGGAGGTCAGACATGCCTCATCGTGCCCCTCTCCCTTCTTGGAGACATCCTTTGTTACCCATTAATAGGCCTAAGGGTATGCAAGACAAACCTGCAGGTCCTCAATTTACACAACAAATATATGTCCGGTGGCTTGTCTCTGATAAACAGCTCCTTATCTTAAAACATTCCAAGCCTTTAGACAAAGCTTCATGTCTTTAACCAATTAGAAGTCAAAGAATCTTTAAACCCACCTATAACCTGTAAGCCCTGCTTCGAGATGGCCTACCTTTTCGGACCAAACCAATGTATGCCTCCCACGTATTGACTTATGACTTGACCTGTAACCCCTGTCTCCCCGAAATGTATAAAACCAAACTGTAACCCAGCCACAGCGAGCCCACTTGCTCAAGGCTTCTTGGGCATGGCTCCGGGTCGTGGTCCTCAAATTTGGCTCAGAATAAATCTTTTTAAAATTATTTTATAGAGTTTGGCTTTTTTTCTGTTAACAGTTACTTACCTTGCCGAGGGTCCTACATCAGGTTCGTATTCAAATTGGGATTCAAATTGTAGCTTGTTAAGCCTTCATCTTAGCATTTAGGAGTAAACTAGTTGGAGTGGTTTACTCATAATGAATTGTTTTGTGGTCTCTCATTATGGAAAATAAAAGCTATCATTTTACTTTGGCATAGTAAGCTCCAAGACTATTTTAGCATTAAGCATTTAAATATATTTTGATATTTACATTTGCTGCAAGAGTTGATAAGTATAAATTCAGGAAATAGGAGTCTTTGTTAAAGAATGAAAACTTAATCTGTCCACAAAGAGATCACAATTGGCGGGGTATGAATGTTATTTCATGTGATCAGTGTCTTTCATTTCGCAAAGGAAAATATTATTGGAATAACTCAGTGTTTCAGGCTGGTTTCAGTAATTTAGGTAACTCAGCACTGATGAGACTTTATTCTCTGGGAGACTTGAATCTTCAGACACTGCTTTTTAACCGTGCTGCATTTTTGAGAAAACATTTCCCCCCCGTTTGTTAAATTAGCCGGGTCACCAGCAGTAGAGTTGCATTATGCTTTCTGACTGCAGCTTAGAATGCCGGGCTTCTCCAGTGGTTGCCTCTGAACTCTGCTCTGGTTCTTTGAAGCAGGAAACACAGTCTCCTACGATGTCACCCCTTGCGTCCCCTCCTTCTTCTCCGCCTCATTACCAGAGGGTGCCCTTGAGCCATGGCTACAGCAAACTGCGGAGCGGCACAGAACAGATGCATCCAGGTAAGAGGCGACCTGGGGGCCAGCTGTCGCAGGCAGTGTCTTATAGATGCCTTAATCTACCAGGCAGCAATGCCACCAGCTGCTTAATTTCCTGATTTAATTACCCCTGTCTATGGAAACATGGCTTAATTTAATTCTATATTCTCAAGGTTTCTTTAAAAAAGGAATTAAACATATCGCAATATAATGTTTTTCTGTCCTAGAAACTAGTTCATTTTTAGGCTTGTAAACAACTATTTGGATGATTTAATCTTTCATATACAGATTTCATTAAACAGGAACATAGCATATTAAGGGCTTGTATTTTTTTTTAAATTGTTACGCCTTTCTGCAAAGAAACCAAACATATATATATAATAACTGCTTTTATGAAATTTCTTAAAAATATAACTATGCAGAAGCAAAAGAGGTGCTCCAACCTTTAAAGACTCAGTACATAAATGAAAATATATAGGTCTTGTGTTTTGGAATAAGGATAAAGGAAATACTAGGGGTAACATTTTGCTGAGAGGTATGTAACGTGTACAGTTTTGGGGTTGCCTTCTTGCTCATATTTATGCTCTGCTGGCCTTGTTAGTGGTAAAATACGTTAGTTGGTTCTGAGAATGACTTGCAGACTTGGCTGCTCAGGCTGCAATGCTTAATGCACCATAAATTCACTGCAGCCTCTTGTCCTCCTGGGGTTCAGACTCCTACTTTAAGATATGACCAATTAAAGGTATTGTAGAATTGGATATCTGTAACCTCCCCTTTTTAATTTTGTGGGCTGTGCCCCAAAATGACCCAGTTTCTGCAGGTTTTTGCTACATTGAAAATAGTGGTGACTTCTAGAGGGACACAGAAATAAAAATGTGTGCTAGGCTGAACTAAAGAGAGGCTGTAAGCTTGCACAGAGAAGCAGGTGTGGCATAATGGCAGTAGCTTCTGTTTGGAAACAGAAGGTGTGAACTAGCTGTAGGACTTTGGGCAAGCCATTTAACTTCTCCAAACCATGATTTCCTCTCCTCTCTTAACGTGTAGTAACAGTATCCTAGAGGGGTGTTGTGAGGATTAAGTGAGAACATGAGTATAAAATATGTTCTGAGATTAAGTCCCATGCACATGCAAGATTGTGTTGCTAATGCATAGTAACAAACAAAATCACTGTCCTGCAACTTGAATATCCCATGGGCGATGCAAACTAAATAGAGTTGAGAATTCTTCATTTTCCTCTTATTGTTTCCCCTGCCTGGTACCCCTATTTTTAGAAGTGGGTTTTTCTATTTCTGATCTTATTTGGGTTTGGAAGTTGTTTTTTATTAATAATTCACAGGTGAATCTGTTTTTGTTCTGTTGAGTCAGCCTATCGTCAAGTTCTACCTTTGATATTCCTTAAAAACCTAGTCTGTTCTCTCTCTCTCTCCCCCCCCACTCTCCCCCTCTCTCCCTCTCTCTCTCCTTCCCACTCCCCCCTCTCCACCCCTCCCTCTCTCTCC
>CAUYSK010066486.1:0-15829 GCA_963575035.1 Avahi laniger
TCTACTTCAAACAGAAACACAGTGCACCATTGTCAAAAGCTGACAACAGGCCGACAGACTCAACCCCCATAAACTCTCACCGACCAGCCTTGTGGGGTGGCGGCACTAGTCAGGCGGGGGAAGTTAGAACTAAATTGCGAACGTAGCCCTTATAGCTTACTAATGTTCTAATTGTGCCAGTCAATCTGGGAGGCTTAGATCGTTGAAATTTATTTTATTCTTTGGTGTTTTAAATACGTTCATTTTGAAAATAAAATAAAAATATAAAAGGCAAACAAAAGTGTATTAATAAAAATAAAAGGACTTGTTCTGTAAAATTTGGATTCAGTCAAAAGGCCACACTTAAGGACCTAGAAGGCCGCAGTCTCCCCACCCATGCTCGTTAAAGAATTTGCAAAAAATATAAACAATGTACTCTTCCCACGAATTTTTTTATTTTGTAGAATATTTTATTTTTACATGTAATAGGATTATTATTTCAGAATAAATTAATAAATATTTTTTAAAAATTTATAAACTTTTTGTTTGGTAATTATTTATAGGTAAAACTCACATAAACTAAACTACTTTGGGTTCTTCAATGATTTTTAAGAGCTTAAAGGGGCTCTAAGACCAAAAAGTTTGAGAAACACCCTTTGAAGCTATTTTTAGATGATAACTGTAGCATAGTCAACTCTTCTTTCACTCACTTTTATTGTTTCCTGTGGAACATTTTCTGCCATCCCCTGAACTGGTCAGTGTGTGTGCAAAGGAATGAACAAATGCATAGTAATTTTAATATTAGCCTATGTCTTAAAATCCTCCCGATTTGTTCCAAAATATAATTTTATATAAAAGGTTGTCATCAGAAGTTGTCTTTGGCACCATATCTGACACATTGTAGGTAATATCAATAAATGCTTGTTGATTGAATGAATGAACATTGACACTTACTGTTCTTTCTCTAAAAATCCAGATTAGCAATGAAATTGAGAATGTGACAGAAGAACCCACAAAACCAGCAGCTGAACAGATTGCAGAATTCAGTATCCACCTTTTGGGGAAGCAATACAGGGAAGAACTGCAGGATCCCTCCAGCTTCCACCACCAGCACCTTGTAGACGAGTTTATTTCAGAGGTGGGTGGTTTGTTTGTTTGTTTTTTAGTAAACAAGACAGTTTGCTGGTGATGTAAGTTTCCCTTATTCACAACACTGTTCAAAGGTAGGTTTAGGATTCAAGCTGTTCGTCTAGTTGGTTCCTGGAGTGGTGACATAGCCCTTTCTTCGGAAAGCTCTGAAAATTTCACAGAAGGATAGGTGAGTTCTCTCATAGAAACAAAAATCTTGCCATCTGCTAATAAATACATGTTATTTCTAACTTTTACTACACAGCCAAGGAAAAATGTGTTCTGTGGCATGGATTTTACTTGATAATATTTGAAGAAACAAGTTTTTTTGACAAACTATGCACAGTATATTGTTTTTCTTGAGGAAATATTAAATTTTATTTTTTTCACTTCATCTTTAGTTTTATTTTTTTAAATTGAAAAATTTTGATTAGTTAACACATACGTAATACTTGGTACAGAGTTTAGAAGCACAAAAGGGCATCCACTGAGAAATAAATTTTCTTCCCATCTCTGTTCCTTAGTTGGTGGTGTTTTTATTAATAAAGAGGGATTTCTTTAAAGAACAGTGGATTAGACCATCCCATAACTTTACTTTCTGGAATAATTCTACAGAGGACAAAAACAAAAGATTCTTTTAGTAAAAAATGACCCATTGGCCCCCATCTAGTGTGCAAGACATTAAATGCCCATCTACCCTTCACTGTCTGATGGCACATCATTCCTTCCTGTTTATTTATTTTCCATTCCCTTTTCATGCAGTTCTCTTTGGCCAAATTTGTCAACGCCATTACCTTGGATTAATTTCCTTCCCCAGACACTGTGTCCACATGGGAAATAAAAATGTGCATCTCTCAGCCAAACAGCATCATGCAGCCATCACACGTGGGGAGTGCAGGCGAGACAATTAATTTCCTAGCTGTGTGGCCAAGTTCAAGTTGCAAGGCTGTATGGTATGTGGAAGAAATGTCAGCCAGGCCAGTGGCCACCTGGCATCAGATAGTGTCTTGGATTGGCTGTCTGGTTTTTGTTGCCCTTTGATTAAGGAACCTTTAATATGTCTTAGTGTTTGGCTAAATAATTGCGTGGAATGACTACAGATTTAGAGAAAGTCCAATAAACACTCCAAAAAATTTCTGCAGCAGGGACTTTATGAAGTAGGTAGCTATTGAGTTGAGTTGATTTGAAGGTGGTGAAGAGTCTGGGCCTACCATGAAACTCCTTCCCTGGCTTATCTCTACACTCCTGTCCCCTTCCCTGGAATGAAATGTCTACCCACAGCCACTTTATGTGGAACAGCAGAGGCGCGGGTCATGTCTCTGAAGAATCCCGTCACCATGTTTATTACAAAATGAAGGGGCCTTCAGCTCTCGCCCTTCAGGGCACAGTCATACAGATTGTTCCCTCAGCTTCCCCGGGGATTATTGGAAGTCGTACAAGGAGAAACGCTTGCTTGGAGAGGATGAGGTTCAGGAGCTATTCCTCCTTTTCTTTATGAGGAGAATGGTAAGAGGAAGAAGAGGCATGATAAGCTCGGGGCAACATGAAGGACGGCAGCAGAGAGGGAAAGGTCAGTGTGACAGGCTTGGGAGTGTTGGTACCTGAAGGCCGGCACGCAGCACCCTCACTTGGTGCTTTACGCGGGCTGCGTTCTGTCTGTGTGCTCACAGCAGCTATGTGGATGAGCATCTCCATTTTACAGACAAGGCCCGGGAGGCCAAATAACTTGTTCATCGTCATTTTAGCCTCTCTAGGAACAGAAGGGAATATCAGGTCTCCTCTTGCCCTTCAAAGTGTTCCTTCCTTTATATTTTACATAGTCCCCTTCATTTTGATTCAAGGGAGACATTATGGTGAACTTCACAGTTTTCCCAGTCTTGGTCCTAATTCTAAAGCATATTTATCATGAGGCAGGAGGAAGAGGAAGGGGCAGTGTAATTCAGTGGGTAGAATATGGGCTTCGATGTTAAAGAAATTGGGGTTGAATAAATTCTGATTCAGCCACTCACCAAAAGTGTGATCCTGCCCGAGTTACTTGATATCTTATGGCTTCAGTTTTCTCATCTATAAAATTGTGATAATATGGATCTCTTGGGATTGTTGTAAGGATTCGAAGTGATATTGCAAAGCACCAGACACATAGCAGTTACCTAATACATTGTACCTATTATTAATATTAATATTGTTGTTAATAAAGTAGAATAACTTCTTGTTGCTGGATCCTTGTCCAGTAGCTAACTGGATGTGATGAAGTAGAATACAATACCTACACATGTTTAGACTAAAGAGATGGCAAAGCCCAGGTTGGGATGGGTTTAGTAATAACATACAGTTGTACAGCATTTTTCAGTTAGTGGAATACTTTTAGGTACATTCATTTTAATCTCATAAAAATAGATGTGGTAAGCCAAATTACTGTAGCCAAAAAATTTTATAGGTTTGGATTCCCTATTCTTAGGGCATGATTTCAGTGAACCAAGATTTTTTTTTAAAAATCCCACTCTCCAGATTATATGAGGAATTGGTTAAAAGCAGATACCCAGAGATGTCACCAAGGTCCATTAACTTATTTACTTTGTTCTGATGTTAGCCACATGGTGACCCATCTGGTGAGGTTGTCACCTTCCGAAATGTTATGAATTAAATATTCAATTTTGTTACAATATGTATTTGTGTACAACCTGAATATTTTTGCACCTTTAGTCCAGTCTAGCATCCTTTTTTTACCTCTCCAGTCACTAAGCTCGTATGAAGTTACATGGCTGGATTTTTTTTTTTTTTTTTTTTTTGAGACAGAGTCTCACTGTGTTGCCCAGGCTAGAGTGCCATGACGTCAGCCTAGCTCACAGCAACCTCAAACTCCTGGGCTCAAGCAATCCTCCTGCCTCAGCCTCCCTAGTAGCTGGGACTACAGGCATGTGCCACCATACCCGGCTAATTTTTTCCATATATTTTTAGTTGTTCAATTAATTTCTTTTCTAATTTTAGTAGAGACGGGGTCTCGCTCTTGCTCAGGCTGGTTTCAAACTCCTGATCTCAAACAATCCACCCGCCTCGGCCTCCCAGAGAACTAGGATTACAGGCGTGAGCCACCGCGCCCGGCCTGCATGGCTGGATTTTAAAGACTCAGTAATAAAACTGGCTCCTCCAGACGTGATGCTCATAAATTGGTCTTTTGACCAGTGGAATTACCTGGCCACTGCTTCACAGCCTCCTTCATGCTAAGCAGTCATCGAGGCCCCTCTCCTGGGGCTCCTCAGGGCTGGCAGATTTCTTTCTAATGTTGAGTGTGTCTGTGATCTTCTTGTGTTGTAGGAGCAGGAAATAGATGCCACCAGACACTTTCACGTGTATAGAAAACAAATACTAGGCTGTTTGTCAGTGTGTGTGCTCTGGCCAGATTTCTAATCCAAAACATATTTAAAAATACTATGGCTTCTTTTGAAACGAATTTTTTTTTTCACATTTCATCACATGGGGAAAAGCAGTGCTTTGCCAATAAGAAGTATGCTTTTTATAATTTGGAAAAAATTAATATTAAAGCACATTAAAACCTTATAAGACAAAAAGAAAAATATGGCAGTGTTGCAGTAAAAACTATTTTCTAACATTGTAACTATTATAACTATTTTTTACTTTTGCTTTCTGACTCCTGTATCTATGATTATGTATTAGTTTCTAATAGTTGTAAACAATACACTTTTTATTCTGCTCTTAAAAGCATTATTTCCTAGATGCTTTTTCACATTTTGACATAGTTATAATTTTTATTTTTATTTTTAACAGGTTGCAAATGCATTCACTGGGTTACCAGGCTACAAGGATATTCGTGTACTTGAATTTAGGTAAATAGACTTACTGATAGAGTAGCACTCTTTGTTCCAAATGGAATATTGTTTATGTTTATTATATATACTCTAAAATAAATTATTTGAATGCTATAACTCAATGTTATGGTAAATTAATATTCTTGATGCTAGGTTTTCAGCTAAGGAAGCTAAATTAGAAAAAAGCAAAATAATATATTCAAGGAGACATACTAGGTCTGTAGTTGGGCTGGGGAAGAACTTAGGAATTCATGTCAAGGGCTTGCGGTTGACAAGTTGTACAGCTTTAATTTGGCACTAATGGGAGCCTGAAGTCAAATTAGATGTGGCCTCAGCATCCTCCTAAATCTTGTCAATGTTGTGATTTTGGTATCTTGGTATAAGGCCACTCTGGAAGGGATGCATTAGTCCTCATTTCAAACATAACAGTTCTGCGTAAACCAAAAAGATTTCTTTTTAAGATATTTCTTCCTGCTGAAGACTTACAGCATAATATTTGTGAACACGTATTAGTGAATACTTTGTATTGGACACTTCCCATTCCTGAGCTCTCTTAACCTTCAACCCTCTCAGGACGGATATTGATACTTATTTTATAGAGGAGGAAACAGGTTTAAAAGGATGAAAAATTAGCCCAAAGTCAGAGTTTGTAAACTGGGGTGGAGGAGGAATTTTGAAATAAAGTGGTTGACTTTATAGCTCTTGTTCTGAACCTTCATGCTAGATTCAATACCGTGATTTTAGGTCATAGCTGTGGCCCAGCTCTCCAGTGCCAGGGAGCACAGGGAGTGGCACTCTGCAACATGACAGCATAATTAACATAACATCTCAACTTTTCCATGTTTTTGTGTAAACTTCTGGGTTTACCAAAAATAACAGCAAGCATTTATGTAGCATTTATAGTGTGGCAGGCTATACACACACACACACACACACACACACACACACACACATACTCATTTAATTCTATTATTAGTGCTACAAGATAGTTATTATTACCTTCATTTTTTTTTCTAATAAGGAAACCAGAACATAGAAATTTAAATAATTTGTCCAAGGATGCTCAGCTAGTTAGTGATGTGGGCTTAGTGCAGAGAGGCCAAGCATGGTAACTGAACCTTCTACCTACTCGTATACCGTGACCATTCTCCCAGTTCAGTTTTAGGTGTTTTCACAGAATGCTGCCTACAGTTGCGATTCAGCTCAGATGAGAACCTCAGAATGTGAGGCCTTTGAAGACCTCCCTCATTTGGCAGCGTGTGAAGGGCAACATGGCCTTTGGGACCAACTGGTCTGGCTTCAAATCCTGCCGTTACACTCTGGCAGGATACTTTTGGGTATATTACTTTTATATAAAAAAGAAAATTTACATACTAATACTGCTTTTTTAAAAAATTGCTTTTGAAATACTTTTTGAAAATTATTTAGTTTCTTTGTTCCTTAGTTTCTTTATCTGTAATGTGGGGATACTAATAAATCTTAATGAAGGTTAAATGAACTAATTTTTGTAAAATGCTTAGCACAGTTCCCGGCACATGGGAAGTTCTATTTAAGCATCTGCTACATAAAATAAATAAATATTAAATGTGCAATATCCTGTAGATTAGTCAATCCTGACATTAACCTAGCCCCTTAATACCTTACTGTGTACCATGACACATTATCCCAAAAAAGAAGGTTCTCAGTTTTGTCCATGTCAATAACTGAAATTCTCTCTGACTTACTAAAAAAAGTTTATTTATGAAGAGATAACCACCTGTGAATTGTTTAAAACATGGTAATGACCATTGGCTTTAACATAGACTCCTTTTTACCTTTACTTCCTTTAATCTATAAAAGTTTGTCAGTATCTGACCATGCAAACATTTTCATTTCAGGAATCATTTCAAAGACAATCAAAGGAAATAGATAAAGTACTTGCACTTTGATGAATGATGTGACTATAATAACTGTCTCAAACTCTGTTTAAGGTTTTCAATTTTTTTTTCAGGTCTCCCAAGGAAAATGGCAGGTAGAGTACTTTTTGTCACTTTCTGTACTGTGCATTGAGTAAGGAGGTAGTTTAGAAAATGTGGGAGCCCTAAGTCTAGGGGAGCATTACTCAAACTTCATGTCACTTCCAATGTCACTGTCCAGCTTCTTACAGATCAGTGGTTGGCAAACTTTTCTACTAAGGGCCAGGTAGCAAATAATTTAAACTTTGTAGCCCATACAGTCTCTGTTGCAGCTACTCAACTCTGCCACTATCAGGTGAAAGCAGATACAGGCAATACATCATAAGCTAATGAGCTTTGCTGTGTTACACTTATTTATGGACATTGAAATCTGAATTTCATATAATATTCACATGTCACAAAATACTGTTCTTTTAAAAATTTTTTTCAGCCATTTAAAAATGTAAAATCCATTCACTTGTGGGTAGTGGGTTGGATTTAGCTCACAGGGTGTAGTTTTACAGTCCCCTGTTATAGACTGCTGACTAACAAGTACTTTAAAATACTGAGTTACACTTAACTTAAAATAGGGATGACTTGCATTAATGCTTTCAAGTATACTGCATTATTCAGTAGTATAATTGTCATTCTAAGTGGTAAATGAAGAGGAAAAAGCTGATTGCTATAGTATTAACAGCTCATTTGTAAAAACAGCTGCTCTCTGGAGTTTCTTAGAAGAAGCATAATATAAAAGCTTGGTCAATAAGCTTTGTGTCATTTTTGCCTTGGGATTCCAAATTTATTTAAAATTCACTTTCACTTGGCAGATTGGGAGCAAATTCATTGGCTAACTATGGATATGTTTAGAGATACAATAATATCCCTTCACTGTAATATATTTGAAAAAGAGCTTTCTGACTTTCTAATTTTTATTTACATTATTTTAACAAGTATTTTTTAAGTACCTAATAATTTGACAAACGCTGTGTATACGTGAATATCTCTTGGGCTCCACACTCTAGGAACACACAGTTGAATGGAAAGAACTTTCAAAGATATGTCAAAATGCTGTTTTTTTTTATTATATCTTCTTAGTATCTCTGTGGACAGTAAAAATGAGAATTAATATTCATTTTCATTTTGGAGGTGAGAAAATTTTGCCTTGGAGAGGAAATATGACTTGCTAAAAGTTATAAAACTAGGAGGTATCAGATATTTTGAGCAAGGTGATCAGAATTTGGTTTTCTATGCTTTTAGTATATGTAAACTGCTCTATGTATATATATTATTGGTGTATGTGTTGATGGTCTGGACTCAACCAAAAGACCTGATTGTTTAATTGTTGCCCTCTTAGAGTGATTAAAATGTTAAAACAACCCAAACTTTGATGATGTTAACCCTATGATCAAAACAATGGTATATGTATCCTGAGTGTTAACAGTCCTCTTCAGGGACACAGATAACCATTTAATATGAAGCCATTAGGTTTCATGATAGAATTGTTAACCTAGGTACAGTTTTCAAAATTGTTCAGCATTGTCAGGAATTAGCCAGTTGATGGAGTTTATTTGTAATTTTTTGGTATACTTATATTCTGAACTATATGTGAATGAATGTGTGGCACAGAAATAATCTATTTATAAAATACATAACACCTTCTCTCTATATATAAGTATTTATGTGCACATGAAATTTTCTATTTGCTCTGTACCTCTTTCAAGATGCATTCATTATGTTAAGTTAGGACCCATTTGAAGTGAATCAACAATATATCCAACTGGCATACACAATTCATAAATTTAGCTCTGGGCTTCTTAAGTATATACCTCTTCCTAGAAGTATTATAGAAGAAGGAGTATTTGAGTTTCTCTGAAGTATCCTTATTTTGGTTGATCTTGATGAGAAATGATAGTGCTATTTTTAATTTTTAAAAATATGTACATGTCAAAGAGCCAATCGGGGCATTTGAGGTGAGAGAACAAGAAATGGTGAACTTCACCTCCATATGATTGATGTCTCTGGAAATAGCTGTTGGACACAGAGACTCTCCTTTAAAGAGCAGCCATTTCAGAAGATGAAAGGCAATGATACAGTGATGGTTAGTTAACTCAGAGTTGCTGTGTGTGGAGAGCCAACACAGCTTTCTTCAATCAGATACTGTTTTGTCTACCAGTGTGTATTCTGCTTCTTGTGTATCTTCTTGACATCTTGCATTTCTTTTCTTCTGTCCCTCATCCTGAGACATCTTTGTACTCCATTTACCATGCCAGAACTTAGTCTGTTCTGGGTCGCAGTGACGTTCTTGGCCCTGAGAATAGGTGGTTTCTTGGTATCTCAAGCATTTCTTTGAGTTCTCTTTCCAGGACAAAAACATGATAATAAATTACAGCATCTCTCTGAGGCATTTTATCTTCTTTAATGAATTTATCCTCACTTGACTAGGTAGATTACAATAGAAGTGTTATTTTTAGATATCCAATGAAAACATTGGGAGGCAAAGAGTATTTTGCCAGTAGACTAAGGCCAGTAATCTATTCCAGATTGCCTGATTTGCATAGATTTCTTGATCCAGGAACATTTCTCCTGATCTTTTCCCTGTAATATTTAAAAGTCATGCAAGGCACATGGCAGGTTCCCAGTAAATGCTTGACTCTCTTTGTCTGATTTTCTGCATTGCCTAGGAACCAACTCAAGTGCTAACTTGCATAGCCTTTCCTTCTTCTTTTTTTTTCTTATCATTGCTTCCTGCCTTAGAGTCATGTTAACACTAGAAGTACATTTAATAGGTTGTGCACACATTCTGAGGAGAAGCCCACCTTTCTGGGGGTGTAGGTATGGTCCATCCTGCTGAGCTTGGGAAGAGCATGCAGATCCTCACAGAGTTGGGCTGTGGCCATGAAACAATCTCTCCAAAATGATGACTCAGAAGATACAAATGTATGAAGATTATATGCATGTTCTTTAGTATGAAAAATTGCTCTTTTATATTGAAAACCTAAAAATGTTTCTGATTAAGTCATGGGTATCACATACTGTCATGTAAGTGGCACAAATTCAATTATGTTATCTGCCTGCATTAGTGAACAAAATTGACCATTTTTTCATTATCGAAAGTATTTATTGAACTACTATGAGCCAGACATTATGCTAGATGCTTGGGACACAGAACTGAATAAAAATTGTGCCTGTATAGTTGGTGGGGAAATAGAACATGAGCATGAGCCATATCTTCTGTGTTAGAAAGAAATTTCCTCTGGAAGGTGACAGATGTCACTTGAGCCAAAAAAGACATAGCCAAGTGAAGAAGGTGTGTGTATGTGTGTACCTGTGTATGTGGAGGATATATAGGATGGGAGGTAATAACAGGCACTGCAGAGAGAGAGAAATGTATGTGCAAAGATCCAGAGACAGAGCAGTGCTTGTTGTCTGTGGTCTGTCATACATCAGAATGACTGAAGCCTCATAAAGAGCAAGGAGGGAGTATGGTGTGGTGAGTTCTGACCAGTAGGTGTCCCTCTTACTGTTTCATTCCACCTTGGAACTGTCACTTGGTTATTTTAGCATATTTTGCTGAATTTCTTTCTTTATAAAGAACATTGCAATTACCTATGAATCAACATATTCTGATGTACAAAATTGAAAGACTTTAATTGCTTAAGGGATTAAAGGAAGTTTTAGAGACAAACAGATGTTTTTACTAATTAGAGCATCAGAGTGTTAAAGTGCTCAGTTACCACTTTTAAGAGCCTTGAACTGCCCTGTTAGATGAAGCAGCTTATCCAATCTAGGAGGAAAACAGTATTGAGAGTGAGAAAGGAACATCACAGAGGCCTGGCTGCTTGTATGGCAGGTGGGGATGTCACCTTCATGACATCCTCTGCAGTCCAGGATGTGATCGGTACCATGTAGGCCAGAAGAGGTCCAGACCAGCCAGTGCTTCCAGGAAGGAGAGCTCTCTTAAGATCATTCATGCTTATCAAACCACAGCAGACAATAAATTCTCTAGGATGTCTATTGACCTATTTAAAAAGAGAAATATATCTGCCAACCTGATCATTTATTGCACTGGCTACTCATGCATTCTCTCCCCATAGGGAAATTTATAGAGCATTATAATCAAAAGTTTCCTTTGTAAGCTTGAAATCAGAAAAAGGAAGTTGTATGATCTTAACAGCCAATATCATCAAGCGATGATGCTAGCTTGTTGCCATCTCCAATCTGTAGATCTATCTGACCAATATTCTGGTCAGAAGCTTTCCACTAAACCATAACATAAATTAGTTGACTAATTCCTTTTTTTTTTTTAGACTCCATGATATCATCCTTATTATGTTGATACTTGCAGAGACAGCTCTTGTGCTTGCCTTTATGGAGGCCAAATGCAGCTCATCTGACCCAGCCCCACCCAGCCTCACTCCTCCACCCACCTCTGCTGTGGTGGAGCACAAAAAGGAGTGACCTGGGAGCTTCAGGGACCCACCCACCACTCGAGACATCTGAGTGCTTTTCCTGATCAACTAGAGCCAGTCACAGGTCCCAGAAAACAACACTGCAGCTGGCTCTTTCTGGCATGTGCCACCTACTGGCAGGGAGGACAACTTGTATAGCCCATTACAGCATTTACCAATTCAATCATATAGGGCGTGGTTGATTTTTATTAACAAGTACCAACTACTGGGCATTAAACTGATTAAACTGGGCATCCCAATATAATTCACACTGTTAAGAAGGTTGCAGGGATGGGGAAAGAGAAAGAATTTCAAAGATCTCCATCTCCCATTGTCAACAAGAGACAGGGAATCTGTCCACACACATAGTATACCCCTGCTATCGCCTACAAATAACTAGCAACTGAGAAAACCACCACACTAAGAATATCTATAACCAAGATATCCATCCAGAACCTAAACCCCCATCAAAGTACTCACAAGAAAAGCCAAAGGTCTTTACCCAACATATGTTACCCTTAAGAGAAGGGGGGAAAATGTCCATCTAAACAAAAGACAATCCAAAACCAAGAAACAACAGCTGCTCCAGATAAGAAGGAATCAGTGCAAGAACTAAGGAAGTATGAAAAATCAGAGTGAAAGGTCTCCCCCAAGGAGTATATCAACTCTCTGTCAATGGATCCCAACCAAAATAGAAATACTGACAGAACAATTAAAGAATTTCAAATATGGATTGTAAGGAAGCCCAATGAAATCCAAGAGAAAATGGAAAACCAACTCAAAAAAGCCACAAAAATGTTCAGGAAATGAATGAAAAAAATTATTAAAGAGATATGTTAAAAAAAAAACAAATAGAACTTCTGGAAATGAAAAATCCACTTAGGGAAATACAAAATGCAGTGGAAAGTTTGAAGGATAAACTAGATCAAGCAGAAGAAAAAATTTCAGTGCTTGAAGACATCTCTTTCAAATTAACCTACAGCCAAAAATAAAGAACAATGAATCAAGAGGAATGAAGAAATTCTACAAAATATGGGATTATGAAAAATGGCTGAATATAAGAATCATAAGCATCCCTGAGGGGGAAGAAGAAAAAGCAAAAGATCTGGAAAACCCGTTTGAGGGAATAATTGAAGGAAACTTCCCTGGTCTTGCTAGAGATTTAGATATCCAGATACAAGAAGCTCAGTGAACACCTGGAAGATTCATTATAAAAAGGGCATCACCAAGGTATATAGTCATCAGATTGGCCAAAGTCAATGTGAAGAAGGAACTCCTGTGAGCCATGAGGTGAAAACATCAAGGAACTTAAAAAGGAAAACCCATCAGACTAACAGCAGACGTCTCACAACAGAAACCTTGCAAGCCAGAAAACAATGGGGTTTTTTCTTTAGTCTCCTTAAACAGAATAACTGCCAATGAAGAATTTTGTATTCTGAAAAACTAAGTTTCATAAATGAAGGAGAAATAAAGTCTTTCTCAGAAAAGCAAACACTAAGGGAATTTGTCATCACTAGAATTGTCCTACAAGGAATACTTAAAAGTGTTCTATACATGGAACAGAACAATTGATACCCACCAGTGTAAAAACACCCAAAAGTTAAAAGGCACAGCTTTTGTAAAACAGTAACACAAGGGAAAGAACAAAACAACTGGGTAACAATATGAATGCTGACCAGAATAGTATCTCACATATCAATACTAACATTGAATGTGAATGGTCTTAATGCTCCCCTTAAAAAATGTAGATTAGCTGAATGGATAAAAAACAAAACCAAACCTAAATATATGCTATCTCCAAGAAATTCATTTAACTGGTAAAGATTCTCACAGACTCAAGAGAAAGAGGTAGAAAAAATATTTCATGTAAATGGAAACAAATAATGAACAGGAGTAGCTATTTTCATATTAGATAAAATAGACTTTAAATCAACAATGGTAAAGAAAAAGACAATGATAGTCATTATATAATGATAAAGGGATCAATTCAACAAGAAGATATAATAATCCTAAATATATATGCACCTTACACAGAAGCTTCTAGATTCATAAATCAAACTCTACTAGATCTAAGGAAAGAAAGAAACAGCCAGCATCCTAATAGCCAGGGACTTCAACATTCCTCCGACAGAACTAGACAGATCATTGAGGCAGAAGACTAACAATGAAACTCTGGACTTAAATAGGACTCTAGAATAAATGGTCCTAACAGACGTTTACAGAACTTTCTACCCCCAAACTGCAGAATATACATTCTTCTCATCAACACATGGGATACTTTCCAAGATACATGTTAGCCCACAAAACAAGTCTCAGCAAATTTAGAAAAATCAAAATAATACTATGTATCTTCTCAGACCATAGTGTGATAAAACTAGAATTCAATTCCAAGAGGAACTTCCAAAACTACAAAAATACATGGAAATTAAAACAGCCTCCTGCAGAACGATCCTTGATGAAGTCAAGATGGAAATAAAAAAAATTTTTAAATTGGATGACAAAGGCGACACAAGCTTCCAAAATCTATGGGATATATCAAAAGCAGTGCTAAGGAAAAATTCATAGCCTTAAACACTTACATCAAAAAGACACAGAGGTTAAAAATTAACAACGTAATGTCACACCTTGAGGAACTAGAAAAAGAACAAACCAAACTGAAAGCTAGCAGAAGGAAAGAAAGACCAAAGCTTAGAGCAGAACTAAACAAAATGGAAACAAAAAATTACAAAGGATCAATGAAACAAAAAATTGCCTCTTTGAAAATGTAAACAAAATCAATAGACCGCTAGCCAGATTAATCAGAAATAGAAGAGAAAGGACTCAAATAAGCTCAATCAGAAATGTAAAGGAGACATCACAACTGATACCATAGAAATACAGCATGTCATCTGTGACTCTATGAAAACCTCTACACAAACAATTAATCAAAAACCTAGAGGAAATGGATACATTCTTTGAAACATACAACCTCCCAATTCTGAATTAGGAAGAAATAGAAATCCTGAACAGACCAATAATGAGTAGTGAGATTGAAACAGTAATAAAAAAGATCTCCAAACAAAAAAAAAGCCCCAGCACATTCACAGCCAAATTCTACCAGACCTACAAAGAAGAACTGGCCCCCATTCTACTGAAGCTATCCCATAACATCAAGAAAGAGGGAACCCTCCCTAACTCTACAAAACCAGTATTACCCTGATACCAAAGCAAGGAAAGGACACAACAAAAAAGGAAAACTACAGACCAATGTCCCTTATAAACATAGATGCAAAAATCCTCAACAAAATGCTAGCAAACTGAATTCAACAGCACATCAAAAAGATTATTCACCATAATCAAGTGGGTTTTATCCCAGGGATGCAAGGATGGTTCAACATATGCAAATCAATAAATGTGATTCATCACATAACCAGAAATAAAAACAAAGACCATACGATCATCTCAATATATGCAGAAAAAGCATCTGATAAAAATCCATCACCCCTTCATTATAAAAACCCTCAACAAACTAGGCATAGAAGGAACATACCTCAAAATAACAAAATCTATATATTACAAATCCACAGCCAACATCATACTGAATGAGGAAAAGTTGAAAGCATACCCCCTTAGACCTGGGACAAGAGAAGGGTGCCTGCCCACTCTCGTCACTTCTATTCAACATAATTCTGGAAGTCCTAGCCAGAGCAATCAGAGAAAGAAAGAAAGGGCATCTAAATCAGGAAAGAGGAGGCCAAATTATCCCTGTTTGCTGATATATGGTTTTGTATCTAGAAAACCCTAAGGACTCCACCGAAAGACTCCTAGAATTGATAAATAAATTTGGCAAATTCTCAGGTTACAAAATCATTGTACACATATCAATAGCATTTCCATATACTAATAACAGTTAAACTGAGAGTCAAATAACACAATACCATTCACAAAGCTACAAAGAAAATAATATACCTAGGAATATACTTAACCAAGGAAGTGAAAGATCTCTGCAAGGAGAACTACAAAACACTGATGAAAGAATCATAGATGACTGAAGCAAATGGAAATACATCCCATGCTCATGGATTGAAAGAATCAACATTGTTAAAATGTCCATACTGCCCAAAGCGATTTACAGGTTCAATGCAATTCCCATCAAAATACCAAGGTCATTTTTCACAGATCTATAAAAAATAATGCTAAACTTTATATGGAACCAAAAAAAAGCCCAAATAACCAAAGCAATCTTTTTTTTTTTTTTTTGAGACAGAGTCTCACTCTCTTGACTGGAGCGAGTGCCGTGGCGTCAGCCTAGCTCACAGCAACCTCAAACTCCTGGACTCAAGCAATCCTACTGTCTCAGCCTCCCAAGTAGCTGGGACTACAGGCATGAGCCACCATGCCCGGCTAATTTTTTTCTATATATATTTTTAGCTGTCCAATTAATTTCTTTCTATTTTTGGTAGAGATGGGGTCTCGCTCTTGCTCAGACTGGTCTCGAACTCCTGAGCTCAGAACGATCCGCCCACCTCGGCCT
>CAUYSK010066488.1:0-19255 GCA_963575035.1 Avahi laniger
ATAAAGGGAAGGGCTAAAGGGGGTTGGTGGCAGAAAGCAAGCTATATGCAAGTCATCATGACTTGCTAGATGGTTATCAGCAAACAATAGGTCATCTGGTGCATCTTGTTATCAGCCTTTAGCCTATTCTGGACTCTTGATTTGTTTTTCCTCAAGGTCGTTTTCTAATCTTGTGTCCAGCAGATGTATAAAAAAGCAGCAGTTACTTCTAAACTTTTAAGACAGAGCAAGCCAAAAGCATACTGGAAGCAAAACGGCTTCCCTTTAGCTAGCCTAGCGTTATAGTCTGGATGGCCCTTGGGGTGCACTTGCACAGACACACAAGAGCTTATTCCTGAGGGAACAGTGAGCCTGTGGGCTGGATAAAAGCCGCTGTAAGGTTTGTTTACCCCGAGACTGCCCAATTCCCCCTATAAATGCCAAATGAACACCCCGGGTGTAGCAGCTGATGTGCTCGTATGTAAGCCATGTGGGACTGGCTTTTCCTTTCCCTGCTGGAAACCCAAATGCTTTTTTGCAAGAGGGTAAAATGGTCTGGGGGTGGAGAAGAGAAATTCCTGGAACTAGAACATAAATACGTAAGGATTGATAGGACTATGAAAGTTGAATTGTTTAAATAGGCTTTATGTAAAGTAGTTGTATCCCCTTTACCTAAAAGTTTTATGGTATAAACACTGTGTCTAACTGGGGGATGTTTCCCCTACCTAGTACCATAAAACAGAAAGCATGTAAATCCACCGTTTGAGCAATATTAACTGGACATGCCAAATGAAAACCAGTAAAATTGCTGAATCCCACAGTGTAGAATAGAGGCTGTAGTCTCCGTAGGGACAAATTCTCCACTTGATAGCCCTATGTGTAATGTTTACTGCGGCTTATGACAAAAACCTATGAGCGCCTCTCAGTGATGACTATTGGGACTCTGGAGAAGAGAATTTCTACTTGAGGGGCATTCATTGCCTTGCTATGGGACGTTAACCAAAGCTACCTCTATGACTGAAGGATATACAATGTTCTTGACATCTGAAATAAGCATGCTGTTTTGGGCGATCTCAGAGAAACACTCTAATGGGGATAACAGTGCATTCCATAATAAAAGGGGTGCGGTTTACATAGGATCATGCTACCTGGGAAGTGCAAGGAGGAGATACTCACAAGCAGGGAGCCTCTTTTTCCCCTAGGAATGACTCTGGAACTGTGTGAGGTGCTGCTGAATTCTACAGTGCCAGATAAACAGCTCCCCGCCTGACCGACAAATTGCTCCTTGGTTTGTGGATGGCAGTTCCACGGCGAATGGACAACATCCCGTTTGGAAGGCTGCTATTCTGAAGAAAAGTCAAGAAAATCTTTTTCACTTGAGCTGTATATAGCTTAGAGAAATTGGGTAAAGTTATAATTTTGTGAGCAAAATTTACCTTTCTCTGTACCTGATTTCTCAAAAATTTGGGAACGATTCATGAGTATCCTTATTTTATGGCAATATAGTTATTCGCATAAATTCAATAAGAATATGTTTTCTTTTGTAACAGGACGCATAGGAGACACTGGTTATTTTACCAAGGCTTTGATTAGAATGACGTATTTTCTGATATGACCAGATTGCTTTGAGGAATTGAGATTGACATACAGAGCCAATAAAAAGCCCCTTGGAAAGACTGGTCTGGTACCTTGTCTATGGTTTCCTTACAAGGTTCCTGACTTGCGATAAGCAAAGAATGTCACTTTCTGACAGGTCCAGGAACCTCAAGATATTCTAGGACCTGGAGAAGAAGGGAATTCACCCAATTCATACTGATGTTACAAGCATCGTTTGATGGTGAATCCCTGGCTTGGCTTCTGGGCTCAAGGCTTTTCAAAAGTCAAATCCAAAATTCCTTATGAAAGTTCCAGCAAAGCCAACTTAAAGGGAGCCCATGTGGCCAATAACTATTCTTGCTGCAATTTATGCAAATAATGAGGCCAATTATAATGAGAGTAAAATTTATTTTGCAAATAAATTGTTCACAACTTGATTTATCCTTGTTAGAAATGGAGAAACTAGAGAGATAGAAATTATTTTTCAGAACAAAACTGTAGTACCCCATTATTAGATTCTAGCCCTAACCATTGCTTTTGAGTTTTTATTATTTGCCTATAATTCAGATTAAATCCTGAATTATTTCCTGCTTTCAACAAGTCTCTAAAGAAAAACCAGGTTTTTAATTTTCTTTGTGATACGTTTAGTTGGCTCACTAATGGAATAGGTTCTTTTTTGTTGTTGTTGTTGTTGTGTCATACAAATTCTCTTCTGATTGTAATCCTTGTGTACATTATATTTCTAATGTTATGTATCTCTCATTGTTTTACTTCTTCCGAGATAACCAAAATCATGGTGTTCTAAAGACTAGAGATGATTCAACAAAGCCTGTGTATCCCCCTCGTTTGGAATTCCACCTGGGCCTGATCTGCCTTCCATTGCCAGTGGACCGCTGCTGAAGTTACATAATATCAAGCACCCTGCCCCTAAAGGCTCAGGGACCATGGTGGAAGAGGAAGACATGTGAGATTGTAGGAGGCAGATTGAGGGGTGGAGTGTGGAGGTCAAAGCAACTCCATCTTGGATGCTAATCTGCTGTGTTGACATCGGATTAACCCCTGTTCCAGGAATGCCTCTAGATTTCTACTTTATCTATTGTTATCATAAATCCTGCCCTTAGACAGATTCACATAGCATTCTTGCCTTTCCCTGAGGGGTTGACTTCAACTGTCCTACAAGTTCCTTCCTTATGGTATATGAGCCCTGGCTCCAGGGGGGAGTGGGCAGGAACCCACCATTTCGTCTCATCTTAATGCCACTTGAGACATGGCTTCTGTTCATAAGTCCCTATTAAATGTTTCTTTCTGAGAAACTGGATATGTCAGCCTCTTTCTTTGATTTCTCAGTTTCCTCAGACTTTGCGGGTAGGTTTGCATATACCTGGCCACCATGAAACAGTAGTACTGTAACAGAGTAGTCGCCCTTCCTCCCATAGATACGGAAGGGGAATACCGACAGGGGGGAATGTGTAACAGAAGAAATGGCTTGAAAAAATGGCAAAAATATTTTATGTCTCTTTAAAACATCCCCCATTCCTTTTGGAGAACTAGGACCTGCATCCCTGTCTCAGGCCAGTGGTCAGGACGGGCAGGGGAATGTCTTTTGTTCTTTGTGCCACAGGAGGTGGCTTAAGGGAATTATGTGGGTGGAGGTCATGAGATTGTTTTAGCCAAAGATGGGATTGATCAGAACCTTTAAAAGCTCTGAACTTCTGCTCAGAAGGAGGATGTTGGTACTTTGAGACAGGAGTCTCCCAACCTCCTTATTTGCCAGCAAATTAATAAACTTCTCTTTCCTTCTCCTCAAACCACTTGTCCTCATTCTTCTGATGCGACTTCGGGGACAAGTGCTGAACTTTCAGTACCAGTACCACAGTATCTGCTTAGGTCAATGACTCACAACCCTACAGGACACAATGACCTATTTTTAAATAAATGTTTTGTTATGTCTCCTTTACTATTCTGAGAAGAAATTCACAATACCACTTCCTACTCATATATTTTTAAAAAGTCAATATCATGTCCAAACTATAAAAGTAAAAAAAATACTAGTAAAAAGAAATAATTTGTAATAAAACAATATGTATTAGATATTATAAAACAATATGTAATAAAACAATATGCTTGGGGGATGACGAATTAGAAGACATAATGAAGTGGATGCTTCACGATCATAGTGAATGTGACAGAGACAAATGTAGATGGAGAGAGGTGTGCTGGCAACTCATATGACACTGTGTTTTTGTCAGTGAAGTGCTTTTCTGAAATTGTAGCTACTATCAGTAAAGTTCTTAACCAAACTAAGAACAACATCCTCTTACTTTAAAAATGCTTAGAGAGCATTTATGGAAAATTCAGTGTACATTAAAAATTCGCAAAAGTAACTTGTGTTTCCAAGTAAAATGAGATTGAGTTCTCTCTGACACACAGGTTTTTCATGCAAATGTTCAGTGTGGCTTATGAAGGTTACACAGGACACACAACATTTTTCGGCTGTGGTGCCTGTGCTGCACATGATTGGGCAGCATCTTTGGTTCCCTCTCAGCAAACGCCACCAGTGCCTCTCCCAATCTTTGTGACAACCAAAAATGCCCCTTCAAGTGTCTAATACATCCCCTAGGGGCTGGTAGCACTGCTGTTGAGAGACACTGAATTCAGTGAACAGGAAGCGATATGAAGGTCCAGTGAGGTAAATGTGCCCTGTCCTACGGCACAATCATTCCTTGGCCTGGCAGAACAGAAAACCCTGGCTAGCAGAAAGAAGGTACAAGGCCGGATGAGAGTTGGGTCAAGTATGAGGTCCAGAGAGAAAAGCAGAGGTACGGGGGAGGCAATAAGTTAGAACTGAGGAGGAGAGACCAGTATAACCATTCATCTCTGGGACTTGAGCCAACATAGAAAGGGCTGAGGCTCCGGGGACCACATAGATACCCAGGTTTGTTCTTCGTGCCTCAAACCCTAGGTCTGGCTGGAAGGGAAGCGTTAGGGGTCATCACAGGAACATGGAAACATTGGCTTTGTTCCTAGAACTTCAGTTTGAAAGTGTGATTTATTTCCAAACTCCTTATGCACAGCCCCAGTCAGAAATGACTCAATGTCAAGCATAAACTTAGTCTTCTCAAGTAGTAGCAGCTGAGAAGAAAGCACAGGCAGGAGAGACCAATCATCTAATTTATCAGTGCCAAGCATGCGACCGAAGAGGGGATATCTATAAAACATTTGATTTTCTTACATTGGAGTATTTTTTGCCCTCGTTTTAACACAGACTAATCAACTCATTATTTAAACAAAAATATGTGTTCAAGAGAACAAGAGTTCAATGGTGTTAGCAACCATTCCTCACTCCACCCTTACGCCAATTATCTGTTGGTTTCCTCTGGGTGGACACAAAATAGCTTCTTGGAACTCAGATTGGGAGTCCATTTCCAAAAGTGGGGTCATGAAGGTGTGGCCATAAATTGAGGCAATGCTTATACTGAATAAAACAATTTACAAGGGTAAGTATGTAATTTTGCTGTGAGCCCAGGCTGAGTTCAGCCCCACAATCTGTGCTTTGTGACTCAGAAGCTGAGCAACACTTACATAAACCTGATATTCCCTGAAGACCATCTGAACAGGATGATGCCTCATCTCCTGTGATTCTGATCCGAAAGCCACTTCCAAGACAACTATCTAATCTCTGCTCAGGATTCAAATTACTTAATGTTTTTACTCCACTGAATTGAGCAGGCTCTTTTGTGCAGACAGGCCCTGAAAAACAACAACAACAAAATGCTCTTATCTCAATTACAACTCTTTCAGAGGTCCTATGACTTCATCTGTTCCATGTTCACTGCAGTAGATGGTCATGAGAAGAACAAGTTCAGCTTTATAGTCCTTAATTGACTGTATTAACAAATTGAGCCTTAAAAAAAAAAAGAAAGAGAAAGAGAAGCATTCTCTGCGTGAAAAAGATTTTCCATTTTAGCATATAAAAAGAAGGAAGGAACTAAAGAAGAAATTGTCTGCAATTACAGAACAATCAGGGAGGCAGCTTTTTCCACCAAGAAGCTTTGATTCAATCAGGCTTAAGACATTACTGGGTTACACGCCTGAGGCGCCCAGTCATTTTGCTGTCCTCTCCCCTGCTCTCTGACGTCTCCCGGCCCTCCACTCTTTCCCACTCTCTCCTGAGGTCTCATATCTGGGCAGATTTGAGGCCCCTGTTCCTTCAGTGCCACAGACCAAGGACTTGATCCCTTGGTAGTTTAAGATCTGAGAGGCCAAGGGAAGTTGCTCTGAACAAGGCACTCTATTTTAGGGCATCTACATATATGTGCTAACATATTTCTTTAGGCTTTTTTCTATGTAAATGTGTCCTTTGGATTTTCTTCTTGTGTGTATCTCAGTTTAATCCAGATCTGCCTCCCTGCTCAGAAACCCTTAATGTTTCCCTATTGCCCACAAATCAAGTTCACGTTTTTTAATGTATTATTCAAGATCCTCTGTGATTTGCCCCCAGCGTGCATTTCCAACAAATCAACTATTCTAGATAAAGTGAGGAGAGCTGTATAAAACAGGGGCTGAATGTGTAGCCTCTAGAATCCAATCCTAGCTCAGTCACTTGTGAGCTGTGTACTTAAACCTTCCTATGCCTCAGTTTCCTGAACAATAAAAATAGGATGATAATAATAGTATAATAATAATTCGAGTTGTGTGAGAATCAGGGGAATTAATAAGTGTTGGGTGCTGAGAACAGTGCCTGAACCATGATGTACCATCCATCTACTATTATGATTATTATTACTCACACCCTCAACACATTTGCACTTTTCTATCTTTGAACTTTTTCTCACAGTTACCAATTTCTGAAATGTTCTTCCCTTCTCTCTGCCCCCTAAATTCTTGTCATCCTTTAAAGCTCTGATCGAATTTTTCTTCCACAAACTTCTCTGGTTCAATTTATAGCGTTCTCTTCTGTTTTCTACTAGTTCTTATGATCCATTCCAATAATTTTGCAAATAGTCATTTGTTGTATGTATCATGGAACTTTTTGTATCACCATTTTGTATACTAACTTCTGATATAATTTTGCCTCATCTCCCCCAGTTTGCCTGTGAATTCTATGAAGGCAGGGACTCAGGCTTGTCTTGGTATAGAGTTCAGCACTTGGTACTTTCCAACAGTAGCTCACTAAATACCTATTTGCTGACTTGATTTGATTCACAGGTTGAATGCAAGTTTGATGGATGCTTAGGAAGTGGTGAGCTAAAGGGAGGGTAGAAGAGTTAGAACCTTTGTTATTAATATTTGCTTGTAGAATATTTATGACTTGTCTGTACAAGATGCTCCACTTCCACCTTGGAGGCACCAGGACTGTCTCATTGGTGGAGATCCACTAGGCTGAGGTCAGGTGCTGTTTTTGACCAGAGAGGGCAGATTTGGCAGCCAGAAGGGCTCTTAGAACAGCAATTGGCAGGCATGGTGGCTTGTAATTGTAATCCTAGCACTTCGGGAGGCGAAGATGGGACAATCACTTGAGGCCAGGAGTTCAAGACCAGCCTGGGCAACATAATGAAACCCTATCTCTACAAAAAAAAAAAGTTTTTGAAGTAGCATGGTGGCATGTGCCTATAGTCCTAACTACCCGGAGGGCTAAGGCAGGAGGATCACTTGAGCCGAGAGTTTGAGGTTGTTGTGAGCTATAATGACTCTACGGAACTCCAGTCTCAAAAACAAAACAAAACAAAATCAACCCAGCAAGTTAGCCAGATGCAGGGAGGCAGGGACAGAGTCCCCAAGGCTGGCTATAACACATAACACAAAGAAGTCTCTTAGAGAGCAGCTGCTTCCACAAAGAAGTTTTGCAAATTCAGACCTTCTTTCCTTGGTTGCTCAGATTTGTCCCTGGCAGGAAACCTTTGCCATCTAAAAGAGTCAGAGTCTGCCAGGATAGGAGAAGAACTAGTGTGGTATTGGGTCGAGACTTCTGGGTTCTAGTCCAGATTTTTGCACTAACTTCCTGGGTGGCCTTAGACACTTATGTTATCATCTTAATCTTCAGTTCCCTCATATGTCAATGAGGGTGTTGGACTGATACATAATCTCCAGGGCCCCGGCTGCCTCTAGTATTTTATCACCCTAAGATTCTTTTTATAGTGGAGTCATCGATGTTTACATGGGAGGAGACAGAGACCTTTTGCTGGAATTCATATTCTTCTGATCTGTGAAATCCAGTAAGGTCTCTGGCCAGTGGAGTTCAATTTAGCCAGTCCCTAGGGTATGGGATGGTCTCATTTTATGGGAAGTGACGCTGCTTGCCATAGTCTTGGAATCCTTTTCCTTATCTACTACATCTGGGAAAGTAAGGACTTGGCAGGGTAATCGGGGGGCAAAGGATTTAAATTGGAGCCATATTTGTTTATTTGGTCAATTGTCCTTGCCTCTAGATGATCTCTGAGTGTTCCCTCCCTGCAGTCCTGGACTAAAGTCACAGTTGTTAACGGAGGGAGAGGTTAAGGGAGATGAAGCAAGACTGCACCAAGGCTTGGTGCCAAGGGTGTACAAGTGGTCAGAGAACCCACCCAGGCCTTGGGCTTGGTGTATTGGTGCATTCCCCGGGCCCGCCCCCTGCCACTGCCAGGAGGCGTTCGTTCCTTCCGGTCACCCAGCGTCCTTGGCAGCCCTCCTCAGGTGCTCCAGCACCGCTCTCCCTCTTAGCTTGCAGCCACAGTAGCCCTCCCACTGATTCTCTACTTCCCAGCCAACTTTGCTTACATCAGACTCCCAGGGTGTGAGGTCTGTGAGGCCATGGCCTCGTGTCTCTTTGTGCCTGTGAGCCCATCTCGTGCCTGGAAAATCATGCTGAGGATGAGGATGCTGCTGCTGCTGCTGCTGCTGTGTTCCAGGAGTTGGGGAATAGCACGGCAGGCAGATGACCCTCTAGGGCAGAACATGCACAAGGACAGCAGTTGTCACAGAACAAGTGGTCAAACGTGGAAACAGACATCTGTTCCCCTTACTTGTTTCACATTCCTACTTTGCTTGCTCTCTCCCTGGCAGTACAACAGCCCTACTAGGTGCTTGGCTCTGTGATACTTGCTGGAGGGGAGTGAGAGTGAAGAGAAAACACACAGCCTGAACCTCCAAGGACCTGGTAGTCTGGTCAGAGAAGCAAGGCATATACACGCTGGCAAGAGTTCATAAGGACCGCAGAGGGTAGGGGGACTTTTACCCAGGGGTCTGTTTGGAGCTTAAGGCATCTGAAAACCCTAAGTTTATTTCTTCTGGAGAGAGGATCCATAATTATCTGATTTTAATGGCACAATGGACCCCCGTTTCTTGAAGAGGATGCAGAACTGAGCTCAAGTTGGAAGACCCGAGGGCTGGAGCCCTAGACTTCTTCCACTTGCTGTCTGTGTGATAACAAATTGCTTAACCTCCCTTATCCGCAAGGGTTTTGTTTGTTTTGAGACAGGGTCTTGCTCTGTTGCCCAGGCTGGAGTGCAGCGACACGAACACAGGTCACTGCAGCCTCAAACTCCTGGGCTCAGGTGATTCTCCTGCCTTAGCCTCCTGAGTAGCCAGGTATGCCACCACACCCGGCTGATTTTTTAAAAACTTTTTGGAGAGATGGGGTCTCACTATGTTGCCCAGGCTCGTCTCAAACTCCTGACCTCAAGCGATCCTCTCATCTTGGCCTCCCTAAATGCTGGGATTACAGTGTGAGCCACCGTGCCTGTCTTTAGTTTTTTAATCTTTAAAACTGGGGGAAAAATTTCAGCCCTGCTTATCTAATTGTGTGGTTGTGAGAATCAAATGAGATAAGTATGCGAAAGTGTTCTATAAAACATAAAGCACCATCAGGTAAAAGGTATCATTAATGTTTAAAACCAAAACACAAAGCTCTACAGAATGACAAAATATAGGGCTTCCAGGAACTTTAGAGATGTCTGCTTCTTTTTTTTTTTTTGATTGGAAAACCTATTTGAGAGATGTCTACTTCAATATTTTTCTCTTGCAGACAATGAAATTGAGACCCAGAAGTGGCCCAGGGACAAACAACTAACCTGGGGCAGAGCCAAGACCAGGGAACAGTCTCCTTAGGGCTATGCCCTGGAGCTGCAAGGGGGAGACAGCCCCAGCAACCAGGACAGGCTCTGCCTCTGTGAGCCCTGAGGGCCCCTTGTTCCCTCAGCCTCATGGAAAATACTATCTGGCTAAACTTGAATTTATCTACCTCCTCACCTGACTCTGTTCCAGCGACCATTTCCGTTCTTTACCACACAGCCAACCCTTGTGAAAATGGTTTCCAAAGGGGCTGAGTTTCAAGTTACATCACCACCAAATGATTGATGACCTCTGGAAGAGACCCAGAGATAAGCTGGGGACAGCTTGTGTGGAAAAGTGAGAGTGCTAGCAGCCAATCCAAACACTGCACACAGAATTCTGCGAGCAAGGCTTTCTACAAAACCATTTGCCAAGATGACTCACTTCTTTGCAAGGCAAACTTCTAGGCACAAGCTCATGAAACAAAAGATGCAGAGGCAGCTTGATGGGAGTCCCTGGCATGTGGGTGGGAGGTGGGCAAGTGAGGACCGTGGGCCTTTCATCTGTCCCTTTCTCTCCAGTTGCTGGGCAGGGCATCTAATGCTGTGTGAGTTCTTTGACTTTCTAATCTAGAAGAGAACCTGGGGACTTTAGCTCACCCAGGTCATGCCTCTATCTCTACGCTGGATGTCACCAGCAGCATTTTAGAACATGAAGTTTCAATGAATGCCTCCAGAGGAAAGTGCCCAGCCATTCTCTGTGACCCTTTCTAGTGTCACTGTCAAATCTTGAAAAGTAGGCTTCGCATTGGCCTTGAGACATCCCCCTGGCAGTTTACGTTTATTTCCTCTGGCTCCTACTGATTAGAGGTGGGGAATAGCCACTCACCAAGGTTTCCACTTGAAAGTATGCTTTTAAATACTTGACCGTAACAGGACTCCTTAACCTGCACTTACCCAGACCTAATAACTTTAGAAACATCTTACACACTTGCTTGTCTTGATCTCAATCTTGCATCTTTTCCAACCGTTCTATAATCCCTGCTGCCTGACCACAGCTGACCGCTCCCTCCAGCACTCCGCTCTCCTTTCTAGGCACCCCGCTCTCTGCCCTACCTACGAAACTTTTCCATCTTCAATGCACCAACATTTGAGCAGTTGTACAAGCACAAAATATTTAATTTGGGAACAGTGTGTGGGAAGGAATGCTTTGTTAGTTTCCAAAGTAATGCAAAGCTTAATTTAGAAAGTAATTTAACCGTCTTTTTTTTTTTTTTTTTTTTTTGGGTTCCGGAAGTCACAGAGATTATGGATTGCACTGCAGAGGCAGCCTGTCTGATGATGTTAGCACTTTGCAGCACCGGGTTTTTCTGCAGCAGTTTCATTTTTATTCCTGTTCAGAGACACAACGGGTCAGTCCAACAGAAACATTTACTCTCTGGAGCACAGGGCATGTGTCTTTTCCAGCTTTTCTGTATGGCCAGGGCCTGGCGAGGGCAAGCAAGTGGTGAGTGTTTTTAAATGTTGGATTGCATTGCATTGCCTGTCTGTCCCCTCCTACCTACCTTGGTCTTAAACTTGGTCCAATTAGGTTCTGGAACCAGGAAGTAACTACTAAGTATGGAGCTGGGCAGGGACAGATGGGATCAGATCATACTACTCTACCTTCCTTGGCTCCTGGACAAAGTTAAGGGGCCGGGATTGGAGAGTATCACGTCCTACCAGATCTAATGTTAGTCTCTTACTCTCAGGGACGCACATGACTAGGATCTGAAAAATAATGGGAACATGATAGATTTGGAGGCAGGGACCATGACATGTATAAATTAGGAGAATACATCATTGCCGCCACCACAGTGGCGGCATTTGGGGCAGGAGCCAAGACAGGCTCTTGTTAAACCGCACTGCCCCAGAGCCCTCTGTGGGCTCCAGGCAAAGCAGCCTCTGTCAGTTGCGAGGGTGCCTCTTAACTGTCATGGTACCTTAAAACACATGCTCAGCCACAATTCTTGATTCCCCAGGGCCCAAAGGCCCAGACAGAGGATTTAAACTTGTCCCCCCACAGGTCGAGATATATAGAGACTGTGTAATAGGCAACAGTCAATTTGGAGAAAAAGAGATCTCCAAGAGAAAATCACAATGAATTCACGTACTGTGGCAGAATGGGTCAGACCCACACAGAGCACCTGAATCCTGGAGGACAAGAGGTTCCAGACCAAGTGTGAGGCTGAGTCTCTCCATTTCCCTCCTGGAGTCTCTCAACCCCCTATCCTAAGAATTCCAGTATGTTCTGGAAGTTACACGGCTACCTTACTTAGAAAACAAAAACAAATCTAAAAACAACAACAACAACAACAACAACTGTGTCACCAGAGGGACAACCATTCTGGAGTAGGTGTCTTCTCTGAAGACCTGGAAGACCTTGTCCTGCTGGTCAGGGAGGGCGATGCCCATGGGAGGTCAGTGGTTTGGGGGAGGTGGGCAGCAGACAGCCAGCCAGCAGGGTGGCAAGGGCAGCCCACCCGGAGGACAGGGAAGGGGACAATATACATGAAAGATGTGACTGCACAGCCAAGTGATGGCAGAAGTAGCCACTTTTGCCGCATAGCATATTTTAACTTTTATTCAAAGTATTAGCTTTTGCCAGATCTTGAAATCATCAGAGCTCAGCCTATGGTTGAGTTCAAGTGCATATATTTTCATTAACATTTACAAGTGGGCCTAGGATAGTACGGAGAAACAACAAAGAGACACAGATGCAGAGACAACCAGGATGACATAAAGATAAGACACAAACAGCTACTGGGAGAGCTTCAGAAAAGCCATTTCTAGACACAGAGGAACACATAGAAAAAATTCAGGAGAGCCTGTTAAGACGGCGTTCTGCGAGATGCTAGCTGGGTTCCCCAGGATGGAGACCAGGCGGTCCTGGACTAAGCCTCCCTGGATTAAGAACCGAAGGGAAACCACAAAGGTGCATTGTTCTGTTTGTCCCTTGGTTTGGCTCCTGGCAACCCGTGCGCTTGGGATCTGACACACTGCCCGAGCTCCCCCTGCTGTCCGCTCTGCAGAACCTCACCGTCTGGGTCCAAAGTGAAATCGGATTACGTAATTCTTCTCGAGCTCTGCTCACCCCTTTTTTTCTTTTAAATTTTTTCATTTAAATTTTTATTTCCCAAGTCCCTGGCCTAATGCTAGGGCTTGAAGGCCCTGACTGCCAAGGTCCTACGGCCCAGCGAGGCAATCCTTAGAGACCCACGCTAACGAGTGCATGCAAGAGGCTGGCTGAACAAACATTTATTGCACACGTGCCACATACAGAGTGCTGCGGAGAGGCCCAAAGGGATCTCATTTGGCCTTTAGTCTTCTTGCATCAAAAGTGACTCTAGAATTAAACTGGCCTTCTGGGATGGGGATGAGGGCACTCCCCTGTTCAGCTCTGACCACCAGAGCAGCCTTCCAAAATGAGTCCTGAGAAGAGCCTAGCAGGGCCACAGAGACATGTCTCTCTCTTTCCTTTCCTTCTCGCTGTCTCCCTTCACCTCCTTCTCTTTCCTCTCTGCTTGGAGAGGGGGAAATGCAATACGCTAAGCCCCTGGGGCAGGAGGGAGAGAAACACAAGTCTCCCCAAAGGCCAACCTTATTTTACTACTAAGAATAGCCTTTATCTCTGGGGGAAAGAACAGGAGACCTGGTCGCTCCCTTCCTCCCTTCCCCCTCTCTCTCAGCTGAAGGTTGATTATAAAAGGGACAGTGAGTCTTGTCTTTCCCAAAGTGATTGGGATCTGAGTCACAAAGGCTAGAGAGGGGTGCGTGGGAGGAGAGGACATCCGGAGGACGAGGGCAGGAGGGGAGGGAGAAGACGAGAGGAATGAGAGGGAACAGGAAGAAGAGGATACAGGAGCCTGCAGCCCCAAGCAGATTGATTGTTAGGGGTGGTGGAGCCCTCAGAGAGGACCCTGGGGTCAGCGGTGGCCCCAGCTGGAGCTTTATTCAGCACCCCTCAACCATTTTGGCTGAATATGGGCATCACCTTGAGGGAGGGAGCAGATTTCCAGACCTCTTTGGGTGCAACTCACAATGAGGAATCTTCATTCCCACCCCTCGCTCCCCCAGCTTCTCAGAGGCTGGAAATCCAAACTATCTTTCAAAAAAATTAAGTTTTCCCTTTATAAAAGTGCTGTGTTTTTCTCAGGGCTGAAAAGTATAAATGTTCCTAGAACATTAGGTCTGAGGCATGGAGTGAAAGCATCAGAAAGGATTCCCTTGCCTTTGTTAATGAAGAATAGAATAAATGTTACAGTAAACTGCATTGTAGAAAGCAGCAGGGGCCCTCGGGAAACTAGAGTCACCTATGCTTTGGTTCCCTGACTTTGTGTCCTTGCCACCGTTTCTTTCTCTTGTCCATCTTCCCTCCCCAGCTCCGCCCTGTTCCTCTCACCACTGGCTCAGCCTCTTGCTCACACTGCGTGGGGCTCCCCCAGCCCTGGCCTCCTGCCCCACTCACCTGTCCTGTTTGCTCCTGGATCTGCTTCCCTGGTCAAGGTGCTGTTATGGAAGGAAGGGGAAGGAAATGTTGGCATGTCCAGTTGGGGGCCCAAAATATCTGATGTCCTGCAGATTTCTAGCTGGGCTGACAGATATCTCATCTGAGGAGAATCAGATTCTGGGTCTTTCTTTACTCAACATTCAGTGTGCAAATCCCCTCTAAAAAATTACTAGACAGCTGACAGCCCGTACATTGTATTATTTCTTATCTCGAATAGCCCTTGTCCACCTCTACCACAGAGAAGTATTTCAGTGACTCATGAGTCACTAGGTGCAGAAGGGCCTCGGCAGGCACTGCATAAACACACATAATGGTTATTTATCACGAATGAAAGCGGCTCATAAATCACTGAAACTGGCCCAGTTCTGTTTCTGTTGAATAAAAGGAAAAAACCCACAAACATCAAAAAATAAAAGAGGAATGCTCTGCAGAAGATGTCATTTCTTTGTGCTGTTATCGCTGAATAAATTGTAGCAATTTCTAAAATGCTCCTGGGGAATAGACAATGTTACAAGAAACCTGCTCAGCTGTCCCCACGGTGGGTCTGAGCTGCCCATGACCAGCAGAGGGCAGACTTCAGTTGAAAACGGGAGACTGTAGCGCAGAAAAGTGGGAAGTGGCGAGAAGATTCCAAGGTTGCAAGATGTTTATTCTGCTCTGTGAATACTCGCTTTGGGCCTATGCATACTGCACAGATCATAAGCAAAGATTCTTGATAAGTTATGAGAGTTTAGAATAGATTTCAAGGAACTAGCTCATTGACATATTTCTTTGTTTATAGGATTAAAACCTTGGCAGAAAAGGCTGATTCTGCATACCCGCCTCTGGGTGCCATAAGCTGCTATTTAATGTGCAGTCACTGAAGTGACTTGTCCCTGTCCCAGGCCTGACACAGTCACTCAGAGCTGCATATTGTTTGGAGTCGGGGTGTTGGGCTTTGTACCTGACTTAGAGATGCAGGTGCTGTGTCACAGACTTGGTGAAGTCCCTACGGATGGTCATTCTCTTCTGTTTCATGAAAATAGAGAAATCTGCTCATTGGGAAGCAGAGAGATGGGAATGAAGACGATTGGAAATGTTTCCTTTTTTTTTTTTTGAGACAGAGTCTTGCTCTGTTGACCCAGCTAGAGTGCAGTGGCGTCATCATAGCTCACTGCAACCACAAACTCCTGGGCTCAAGTAATCCTCCTGCTTCAGCCTCTTGAGTAGCTGGGACTATAGGTGTGTACCACCATGCCTGGCTAATTTTTTTCTATTTTTGGTAGACACGGGATCTCGCTCTTGCTGAGACTGGTCTTGAACTCCAGAAATCAAGCGATCCTCCCACCTTGGCCTCCCAGAGTGCTAAGATTACAGGCATGAGTCACTGCGCCCAGCCTGGAAATATTTCTTTAAGATTTGGACCAGCCTAGCAACTTAACTCTATGTATATACCCAAGAGAATAGAAAGCATACATCCACACAAAAATCTGTGCATGAATGCACATAGCAGCATTATTCATTGTAGCCAAAAGGTAGAAACAACCCAAGCGTCCATCGACTGATGAATGGCTAAACAAAATGTGGTATATTCAGTCATAAAAATGAATGAAGTATTGATATATTGCAGCATGGATGAACCTTGAAAACTTCATGCTAATTGAAAGAAGCCAGTCACAAAAGTCCAATATTGTATGATTTCACTTATATGAAATGTTCAAAGTAGACAAATCCATAGGAATAGAAAATTGATTACTGGTTGCTAGAGGGAGGGGACGGGGGAAGGAGGAGTGGGAAATGACTGCTAATGAGAATGGAATTGCTTTTTGTGGTGATGAAATGTTCTGATATTAGATAATGGTGTTGGTTGCACAACTCAGTGACTATACTAAAAACCATTGAATTGTATACTTTAAAGGGGTGAATTTTATCTCAATAAAACTGTTATTGACAAAAAAAGATTTAGACCCAGACAGACATTATAGACAGAAACTTAGAGCAGGAAACAAGACAAATATAAAGGGAATATTTGACTTCTGAGAGAGCCAACCCTACCCCCATCCAAAAAAATATTTTGGATACAAACAGAGTAGATTTAGTGCAGGCTAGAGACAGAGGTTGTCAAATTCAGTGCAGGAAGCAAGGAGAATTATCTACAAAGCTGAAGACCCTCCATCTTCTCCAACCCACTTGTAAAGACTTTACACCTCTCTGATGATGCTGGTCTTGGTGATATGGGTGCTATTTCACTCAAGGCAAGAGGGCTGCAAGAGGGTTGATGTCAAGGTGACCCCCTGTGCAGAGGAAAATAAGAGAGAATAACACTTTTCAGGCCACAGAACAAGAAAGACTTCCCAGCCTCTCGGGAGCTGGCAAGGAAGGAAGGTGATAATAGTAAAGTCACCAGCTCAGCTGCCAGGGGGCCTCACAGTTGCACCTGAGTTCCAGGCAAATTGTCAATACCACCCATAAGAGGACAGAAGCCTGTGCTCTGTTCCTTCAAACCAACCCCCCCCCAGCACCTTGCAGAGGCTGAGCCTATGGGAACCCTCAGTAAATACTTGGAAAAGGTAGAGCAGTGAAGAAACAGATAAGCACACAACTGAAAAGGCCTAGAGAAGTACCCTGGATGACTGAGCCAGGATTAGGCGCAGCCTTGGTCAGCGCATCAGAGAGGAAGTAACCCTGGGTGAGAAAGACAAAGGAAGATGACCTTATTTGTCGGCTCTTCATAAGAACCATCCACTCATGCATCACTGGACCTGCCTTGTTGAGTTTAAGCAGCGCAATGTTTCAGGCATATCTGACATGCGCTTCTGCTATTGCACTCTTGGTATGTCTTTCACTTCCTACCTTCATCCAATTCCTGGACAGAAACTGTCATTTGTTAATATCATTGTGTGCTATCAAGACAAAATTTGTTTCATTTCTAAGATGCACTGTGAAGAAACTCTACATAAGAGCATGCATTTTAAAATTTTTGTTTACAGATTTAAAAAAAAAACATTTCTGTTCTGTTATTGCTCATAGTGACCAAGGAGAGCAATGATGCAATGATACTGGAATACGATAAAATCTTTTCTTTTTTTCTTTCTTTCTTTTTTTTTTTGAGACAGAGTCTTGCTCTGTTGCCCTGGGCAGAGTGCAGAGGCATCATCATAGCTCACAGCAACCTCAAACTCTGGGCTCAAGCGATCCTCCTGCCTCGATCTCCCAAGTAGCTGGGACTACAGGCTCACCCACCACCCTTGGCTAATTTTTTCTATTTTTAGTAGAGACAGGGTCTCACTGTTGCTCAGGCTGGTCTCGCACTACTCACCTCAAGCAATCCTCCCACCTCTGCCTCCCAGAGTGCTAGGATTACAGGTGTAAGCCACCGACCGTACCCAGCCTAAAATGTTTTTAAGTCCTGTGTTTTGCTCCAAGTCTGGTCCTCTGGGTGAATGTTACACATTTTAGGGAACTGGGGAATATATCTAACTGCATCTTACAAAACTTCCTTAATTATAGATTCAGCCAAGACATGGGAACTCAGTAACTAATTATGTAGCTAGAGCTTCATATGGGCATTGGAGCCAAAGCTCATAACACTTCCAGTTACATAGTAAATAAGGAGTTAAAAACAACTGGCCAAATACCAATTGTTTTAAATAAATTATTTGAGTTCGGTAGTGGAAAGAATTGGATTTGGAAGTTGGGCAGATCTGGGCTTAAAGCCTGGCCCCTTCCTTCAGTCACTCCTTTAGTAAATGTGTATTGATCACCTATCATGTACCAGGCACTGTGTTGGGCATTGACAATAAAAGCACAATTGAGGAACAGAGTCTCTGTCCTCAGGGATCTTACAGTCCCACAGCTACACTTAATACCTGTTATCTTTGAAAGTTACTAAATCTGTCTGCATCGAGATCTATAAAATGGAATCCCCCCAATTTGAAGGTTGCTGCAAAGATAAAACTGAATGCTATAAATAAAATACTAAAAAACCTGGGCTATTGCATTAAAATAGTGCTACTTCCCTTTCCCTTACATACACCCTCTTGGTATCATTTTATCATTTGCTACTAAATGCTACTACTTATGTTAGTAATTGGACATTCCTAGCTTAAAGGAAGACCAAATGGGTCAGGGGTTTGAAACGGAAACCCACCGCAACTCCATTAGGAAACAGTGAGTGTTGTAGTTGAGAATATGGGGGTCGGTATCACAGAGATCCAAATTAGAAACCAGCTCTGCCACTGGCTGATTTGGGGCAAGTTATTTAACCCCTCTGAGCCTCAGTTTCCTCCTCTGTGAAATGGGGCTAATAACCCAATTCTCCTGGAGTTGTTGGGAGGTTTAGTGAGGTACTATATATAAAACACTTAGCTCAGTGTCTGGTACATGATAGGTGTTTGGCAAAGGTTGCTATCATTATTGTCTTACTCTTAGAATATCAATTGTCAGGGCTGGCACTGGTCTTGAGTAGCATCATGGCCAAATCCTCATTTTACAGATGAGGAAACTGAACTTCAAAGTGGTTTGGCCATGTCATACAGTTAGTTGGTGGTAGAACTGGAGTCTCTGATTCCTGCCTTAATGTTCCTTGTCTCTACTTCATGTTCAGAAGGTACATTTGACTAGAATATTGGTTGCGAGGAACATTAAGCTCAAGCATATAGTTTGTGTGGGAAGCCATCTTACCTCCCTGAGCCTCAGTTTCTCCATGTACAGTGATGGAGTTGGCTAAATGATTCTACTAAAGGTTCTAAGACATGATATCTCTCTGAAGAGAAGCTAGACAACATGAGTAACCATGAATAAGTTCATCTGGCCCTTGCCAAGTTCAGGCTCTTGATCTATTTCAAAGATTAGGTATAGGCCAGGTGCGGTGGCTCACCCCTGTAATTCTAGCTCTCTGGGAGGCCGAGGCGGGCGGATTGTTTGAGCTCAGGAGTTCGAAACCAGCGTGAGCAAGAGCGAGACCCCGTCTCTACTAAAAAAAAAAAAAATAGAAATTAATTGAACAACTAAAAATACATAGAAAAAAAAAATTAGCCAGGCATAGTGGCGCATGCCTGTAGTCCCAGCTACTCGGGAGGCTGAGGCAGAAGGATTGCCTGAGCCCAGGAGTTTGAGGTTGCTG
>CAUYSK010066491.1:0-14580 GCA_963575035.1 Avahi laniger
CGAGATCCTGTCTCTATTAAAATTAGAAAGAAATTAATCAGCCAACTAAAAATATATAGAAAAAATTAGCTGGGCATGGTGGCGCATGCCTGTAGTCCCAGCTACTCGGGAGGCTGAGGCAGGAGGATCGCTTGAGCCCAGCAGCGTGAGGTTGCTGTGAGCTAGGCTGACACCATGGCACTCTAGCCCAGTGAGACTCTGTCTCAAAAACAAACAAACAAAAAAAAAGTACATAAATTCACCCTTCTAAAGTATATAATCTGGTGGCTTTTAGGATGGTCACAAGGTTGCGCAATCATCCTCTGTAGCCAATTCCAGGGCATTTTCTTCTGTCTTCTAAAGACACCCTGTGTCCACCTGCAACGGATGGTTTGAAGCCGAGATTTCCCCAGGAGAGGGGAGACCCCAGACGGCAGGGACTGTGGGGTTTCGTTTTGCCACCGCAGCTCAGACGCCTCCCACAGAGCCAGGCCTGCACGAGGCGCTCGATAATTACAGGGATTTGGCCCAATCCAGTCGGTGCCGAGGGAACAGCCTGGCCCTGCAGAGCTGGGGGACTCTGGGGAAGCTCCCCCTCGGGGCCTGGCCTGTCAACCGGGAGGGACATTTGGGAGCCTCGCTGCCTTCCTACAGGATGGGTTAAAGGAGAACACTTAGCAGAGGTTTGGCCCGGGCAGGACACTCAAAAGATGCCACAGCCCCGAGGCTCCTGCTGGCCCCGCAGCTGTGTCGTTCGTCATGCTGAGAAAAGGAAAACAAAAACCAGATCTCACCAGCAGTGTTCACAGAGGATCTTCTGGGGTTACTATGTTGGCTGCTGGTTTCCATTTTGCTCGGAAGATTTTACAGCCTAATGTGCCCAAGCAGTGCGTGGGGACACAGACGACCAGACCCTCAGCCCCCAACCCTGGGGGTTTTGCAATGACAAGAACAGAGCAGGGAAATTCAGGGGCAGGGAAGGAGGTGAGGGACTGATCTGTCTCCCACTGTCCCCTGCCCTGCTGAGGTCCTAGGAGGCTACACTCGTCTAAATCCACACCTGAGTGGGGAGGGGGAGAGGAGGGGAGTCCCGGGGGCCGGGGTCACCTGGTCTGCACCGTCTGCCCGTTGGCAGTTTATTCTGGTGTCTGGTGTGAGCAAGGAACAGACTTGATTCCTCTCCAAATAATTAACGCAGGTTTTCCCCGGGCATAGTGGGTGTCGGGCCGGGTCCTTCTCCGGGGAGGGGCCGTCCTGGGCACTGCAGGTGCTGAGCAGCGTCCCTGCCTCCACCCACTCCCTGCCAGGAGCGTCCCCGGTCGTGACAACCACGAATGTCCCCAGACATAGCCCAGTGTCCACTGAGGGGGCAGGACTGATAGTCGAGGGGACAGGAGGGGAGAGAAACTCCCGCACGGCAGTTTCTGGAGCTCCTCTCTGAGGCTCTGAGACTGGCCCCAAGAGTTCACGAGCTGTGGCCACCTCTGAGCACCCAGAATGAAGCCCAACACAAACTGTTGACTTCAGTTGAGGATATTGTATCGATACCGGCTCACCAACGGTAACGCGTGTAGCACACCAACAGGACAGGTCACAGACGTTACAGCCACCACAGGGGAAAGTGCCTATGCAGGGACAGGGGACAGATGGGAACTCTCTGTACTTTCTGATCGCTTTTTCTGTAAACCTAAAACCGCTTTAAAAGTCATCAATGAAAAAGGGGGCTTGAAGACACGAATTGTAAGAGTTAGGTCAAGAACCAAGGATTCTGATTTAAGAGAGAGGGAGGGAGGGAAGGGACCCACGCTAGACTACACGATCTCTAGCACTGACGTTTATGAGCCGATTCATTCAACAAGCTGTTTTGAAAAGCCCCAGGAGAAGCCTGGTCACCATCCCAGCCAAGTGGCTTTCTCTCGGCGTCCCCAGAGCCCCAGTGAGTATCATAACGACGTAACAGCAAGAGGATCAAAGCCGCCTGCCCGCTCAAGCCTGGATTAACCCACACCGGGGCCATCATCTGCACCCAGGAGACACGGGGGCCCCATGAGCAGATCACAGAAGAGTCCTAATACAATCAGATCCAAATGACACCCCCTCGGATTACCACGACACGAGCCGGCTACTGGGAGGCAGCTTAGCCTGGGACGCGCGTGCAAATCCCATTTGGCACAGGAAAGCATATTACTGCAATCAGCTTATTTCTGCAAGGGGACAACCTCGTCTCCATTCTCCGGTCACCCCAGCAGGGCCCCGGGCAACTCAGCCTGACCTCGTCCCCTTCCCTGTGGGGGAGACACAATTCCCTCCGTTCCCGCGTGGAAGCTTTGGGCAAGACCAGCTTTCCCGCCTGCTCCAGCACCACGTGGAAGGAGAACTGAACATACATTTTCCATCTGTCCACCTTGTTTCTGTCCTCCCGAGTACAAGGGGACAAGCTACAATGTAGCTGAAATAAATGGACAAAAGGCATTCCAGGGATGGTTCTAAAACCTGCGATTCTACCCAGAGTGCTCTGGGAATGGAGTGGGTTAAAAACTCCCATAATTGCTAATTCTTGGTGAAATCACTGTATTTATCACTTTATATAACATTTCTTTGTGAAGGCCAGTGGTATACCCCTCCCCCCCTTTTAGGGACATTGGGAAAATAAGTATATTAACGTGCCCATCTTGGCTGGTTTCAGAAATACCATTTTTCTGCTGTGGTGGCCCATCCCTGAGAGGACCCCAATGGTCCTGTCTCCTGGAATTCATGCCCTTGTGTTGTTTCCTCCCACCTTCTATCAGGGTTGGTCTGTGTGACCCATAGAACGTGGCAGAGTGATAGTGTGTCACTCCCGAGATTGAGTCATAAAAGAAACGGTGGCTTTGGCTTGCTTTTGCTTGGATCATGTGCTCTGGGGGAAGCCAGCCGCCACGTCGTCGGGAAGCTCAAGCAGCGCCGTGGAGAAGCCCATGTGGCACAGAAACGAAACATCCTGCCGATGGCCACGTGAGGGCGCCATCTTGGAAGCGGATCCTCCACCCCACCCGAGCCTTCAGGTGATACAGCCGCGGCCGACGTGTGCTCAGCAACCACATGAGAGACTTTCAGCCAGAACCACCTGCTAAGCCACTTCCAGATTCCTGACCCCTAGAGACCATGGGGTGATAAATGCTTACTGTTTGCGCTAAGCGTGGGGCTAATCTATTTCCAGCAAGAGATATCTGGTGCACCTGCCAAGGGAAGGAAGGGCGGATCCACCTGATGTCTCCATGTTGTGATGGTTTGAATGTGTCTCCCAAAGAGCGTGCTTTGGAAATTTAATCCCCATGGCAACCGTGTCCAGAAGTGAGCCCTTTAAGAAGTGACCAGGTCAGGAAGCCTCTGCCCCCATGAATGGAGGGAATGGGTTACTCATCTCTTTCTTGCCTTTCAGCAGCAAGAAGGCCCACGTCAGATGCCAGCACCTTGATGTTGGACTTCTCAGCCTCCAGACCAGCAAGAAATAAGTCTCTACAGTGTATAAATCACCCAGTCTGTGGTATTCCATTCTAGTAGCACACGGATAGATGTGTAGGCAACTGTTACATTTTTCTAAGAGCAGGCACTGAGCGACATGGGACCTTTCATTCACTCCTTTCCCTGACGTCTGTCACCTTGACAACCTGGTGAGACCCCAGACCCAGCCGATGCCATACATTCAATGGAGGAAGATCAGAAGAACAAGTATGCCAAGAAAATGAAGCATTTGGCCATTTTGCAAATTATCGAGATATAAACGTCAGCGTCAGTTTTTAAAACCGAACAAGTCCACTGGCTAATCTGTTTCCCACTAAAGCAGGGTCTGCTCTGGGCCCTGTGGATGTTGGGGTGGGCTCGTTCTCTGGGGTGGGCTGTCCTGGGCACTGCAGGTGCTGAGCAGCGTCCCTGCCTCCATCCCCCCGTGCCACAAGCACCCCCAGTCGTGACAAACATAGATGTCCCTAGACATCACCAAGTGTCCCTTGGAGGGTAGAATCACCCCGAGTTGAGACCTACTGCTCAAAGGCATGTCCCTCAAGGACAGGGACAGCCAGGGACCTGGTGTTTGGTGACAGGCACACCCCCCGCCCCCAGCCCGGGCTACAGTTCCCCCGCCCGGGAACGGGGTGGGCGGGACGGGCTGTCAGAGCCCCCTCTCCTTCCCACGCTGACATCGCAGGCACGTGGCAGCAACGTCTTGTCTCGTTGGAGGCTGGATATAGAAATGCAGCCCTGTCCTTTGTGCCATCGCCGAAGTTGTCAACCTCAGCCTTCACTCATCACCATGGCAACCATCTAAATATGTCACCAGTGGAGTGCTGATTGCAGAGGGAGGGGGCGCAGGGGCCTGGGTGACAGGCTCGAGTCCAGGTGCGGGTGCAGGCTCGGGGGAGGCACGGGGCCCGGGGTGGTGACGTGGCTGCCCTACAGCCACGTGGCCGATCTCGACCCGAACAGGGTCCATCACACCCGGGATCAGACGGAACAAAGGGGCCGTCCTGCCTGACCCCTGGGGCTAGGCGTGCGAGGACAGGGAGAGGATGCTGGCACTGTCCCATCAGTTCTGCGTCCCTGGAGCTTTTAAAATGCTCCCGACCTAGTCCTCTAAGTAACACAGGAAGGGTGACCCTGGCTGGCACCATCTGCTCCATCAGGAATCTTTTCGGTGCTTCCTGTGAGCAGGGAGCAAAGCCCACCTTTCACCAAATAACGAACGCAGGGTCTGCCCAGGGTACCAGATGTTGAGTTGGATCCTTCTCTGTGGGGGGCGTCGTGGGCACTGCAGGCGCTGAGCAGTGTCCCCGCCCTCACCTACCCCATGCCAGGAGCTCCCCCTGCAACCCAGTCATGACAACCACATGGCTCAGTGTCCCCTGGGGGGCAGGATGGCCCCGCCGCACTGGGCAGTCCACACTCACCACTTGGAGTCGTGATGTGCAGAGAGACTGGCAATGGCGATTTGGGAAGAGGGCCAGTTCAAGACAAAGAAAGAAAGAAAACGTATACAAACGGATTTCTTTTTCCACTCAAAATTAGAATAGCTGTCCTGCGTCCTGGGGAAGGGGCTGGGTGGGGATGCACATTCTGGCGGTGCGCAGGCAGAGAACTGGCCGAGAACCGCTGTGTCCTGGCCTCACGACCCACCAGCTGGGTGACCGTCACCACTTCCTGCCTCGGTTGCTGAGTGTGTAAAATGCAGGTAGCAGCAACACCTACCATGAGGTTGTTCTGGGCTCTAAATCAGTATCTATCTATAAGATGCTTAAATGTGCCTGGGACATTGCTCACAGTGTAAAATTTGTTATTTAGAACTTGGATTCCCTGCTCTAGTGACCGGATCAGCGCTCAGCAAAGCGTGTCTGTAGAGGGCCAGATAGCAATTTTTTTTTTTTTGAGACAGGGTCTCTGTCACCCAGGCTGGAGCTCAGTGGCGTCATCACAGCTCACTGCAGCCTCCAGCTCCTGGGCTCAAGCCTCAGACAGTGCATATTTTCAGTTTTGAAGCATATGTTCTCCCTTCCAGCTCGTCAGCAACGCCATCGTTATCTTGAAAGGCGTCGTAGACTGTGCAAAAAGAGATGGGCGCGGCTATGTGCCAATAAAACTTTATTTACAACACCAGGTGAGCTGGATTTGGCCAACTGGCTGTACAGTGTGAGACCTCCCGCCTGGAAGACAGTCTTTGAGAACGCAGCACTATTTCAGCCACTACACACTGTCACCCGGGCAGCTTTCCAATTTCACATCCTGAAATGAGACCCCTGTCCACATGAAAAAGCTCTCGGTCCGACCCTCAGTGCCACACAGCAAAATCATCAGAGCATCCCTTAACACAAACACACATTCAGGACCCCAGGGTTTTGTTTCTTTTAAATGCAGAAGAGGCCATTGTTTTCATCATCATCTGTCTTCGTTTGTGAACACCTCGTCTTTGTCTACTGGCTAAAAACCTTGGCTGCAAAGGGCATTCAAAATATCTAACTATGGAGAACAAAATGTTCATCTCGTTCTAAATAGGACAGTGTGAGACCTGTAAAATCACTGCGGGTAGCAGCCCCTAACGAGCTGTCCCCAGCGTGAGAAATGGTTTCTGCATACAGTTGCAGGATAAACTAGACACTCCATTAAATGTGAATTTCAGACAAACCGCAAATAGATGTTTAGTGTAAGTATGACCCATGCAATAGTTGGCATAGATTTACACTGAAAAAAATTTTTTCTTTGTGGTTTATCTGAAGTTCACGTTTAACTGGGCAACCTGGAATTTTTTTTTTTTTTTTTTTTAAGAGACAGGGTCTCGCTCTGTCGCCCAAGCTGCAGTGCAGTGGCATTATCATAACTCACTGCAGCCTCCAACTCCTGGGCTCAAGGGATCCTCCTGCCTCAGCCTCCCAAGTAGCTGGGACTGCAGGCACCACCATGCTTGGCTAATTTTTCTGTTTTTTTTCGCAGAGATGGGGTCTTGCTGTGTTGCCCAGGCTGGTCTTGAATTCCTGGGCTCAAGTTATCCTTGGGCCTCAGCTTCCCAAAGAACTGGGATTGCAGGCGTGGGCCACCACACTCAATCAGCATCCTGGAATTTTATTTGGCAAAACGATCACTGGATTTCTGCATCTCTGAGTTTTGCAATGCTACAGAGCAGAGGGGACGTGTCAGAAGGGCGGGGAAGAGGCGGCGGGGGGTGTCGGGGGAGCAGCGGTGGCCCATCCCTCCCACCTACCCGAAAATGTAGGACCGAAGACATGGCAGAGCCCCACTGCTCACATGCAGGCTGCCCACAGTGACATCCTTCCAAAGGGGACAGTATGCAAAGTGGGGAAAAGAGTCACTTTGCAGGAAAGACACCTGACAAACACACCTCAGCCAGGTGACCGGGGCCAGTGGGTCAGGTGATGCTAGACAGGATGCGACAAGAAGGGCCTTCGCCTCTGTGGCCTTCCTCCCCCAAAACCCACACCCCAGCCTAATCGTAAGAAAAACGTCACACGAATCCCAGTGAGTGGACATTCTACAAGACACCTGACTGGCCCCCCCAAAACGGTCCATTAGAAACAAGTCTGAGAGACCGTCACAGTGCAACATGACGACTAAATGTCACGTGAGATCCGGGACAGGGCCCTGGGACAGAAAGAGGACGCTAGGGGAATATAAAAAACCTGAATAAACACGGACGTCAGTGAATGACGACGTAGCAACACCCGTTTGCTAACAGTGACGGGCACCCTGCGCTAACATACGACGTGAACAACAGGGGCAGCTGGGTGTGGGGGGGTATAGGACTCTCTGTTCTATGTTCCCATTTCTTTCCGTGAATCTCAAACTATTCTAAAATGAAAAGTTTATTTAAAAAAAAAAAAGGAGGAGAGAGAGAGACGACAGGCAATTAGCTACTCACGCTGGAAAAATGCTCTAAAATGTGATTGAGGGAACATTAAGTCCCCGTGACAGCATCTAATAATGAGATGATTATATAAAACCTAGAAAAGAAAGACGCTAAAAACGGGATATGCAAATCGGCAGGGGAAGTTTGTGCTTATGAAATGGTGGGGGAGGGGAGCAGGTGGCTGAGTGACTCACGCTGTCTCCTGCTCACCCAGCTCGGAGGACCCCAACCCAGCCAGACGCGGGGGGCTGCAGGAAGCCCCTGGAATATCCGAGCCCGACCTTGGCAATGCACCGTTGAGGCTGCGGCACCCAGGCAGCACGCAAAAAGTGCTCACTGAGGGTGGCAGTTTTATGAATGGAAAGTTCTAGAACTTGTTAGATGTTTTCAGCTATACTGGGGTTTCTCCACCTTGGTGCTGACATTTGGGACCAGATAATTCTATTGTAGGGGGACTGTCCTGGGCATTGCAGGTACTAAGCAGCGTCCCTGGCCCCCACCCCCGTGTGACAACCAGAAATGTCTCCAAACATTGCCGAGTGTCCCCCAGTGAGAACCACGGTCCTGAAATATTCAACTCAATCCACCTAACCACTCCACAAAGGATCCATATTATCTTTACCCTACGGATGGGGACCCTTAGGCTCAGGGAGGTGATAAAACCAGCTGAAGGTCACCAACCTAGGAGGAAGCCCCGGAGAAGAAGGGGGTGGTTGCCTGTGTCAAATGCTACCTTAATATAGAGGGACTTCAAGTTGGATGATGCTAGTCTAACACAGCAGGGGGCAGAGGACTACAGCCCAAGCCGGCCCACCACTTGTTTTTGTCAATAAAGTTTTATTGAAACACAGCCACACCCATTTATCTGACAATGGCAGAGCTGAGCAGCTGCGATAGAGACCTCCTGCCCTCGGAGCTGAAAACATTTAGTCTCTGGTGCTTTACCAAAAAGGTCTCTTGACTCGTCACGGAGAGAGATCCTGCATCACCGCTTTGACTGCTTTCCTGTCACACGCGCCGTTTGCGTGCTCCGTGAATGCCATGTTGAAGGAACAAATGAGGCAGAGGCAGCCTCCCTGGGGAGTGAAATGGATTCTTCCTGGTCTGGCCAAGGCCGGGCTGGCGGTCTGCCCCCTCCCTGCTCGCCTAACCCCCAGCCTGGTGCGGTGTACCCACCCCTGTCCCGGGAGCGAGTGGCAGGTCACTCACCTCTGAGGCCCCGTGCTTGGCCCTGCTGTCACCTCGACCCCGCTGGCACGTGGGGTGGGGCTGAGGCTTTGCTCCAGCTCTGGTATCTGCAGCGACACACGTCAGCCTGACTCCACAAGGTCAGCCTTGCCACCTCCGCGTGACCGAAGTGACCAGCCTCATTTTCCAGGATGGAGCTGCTTCAGGCACGGCTCTGTGTCTGGGTGCCGGGCGTCACAGGACACCCTTTAATCTGAAGGTCACCTTGGCCCAGGGTCTCCCCCCGGGCACTTGGACTTTGGGGCTGGACTGTCCTCTGGGGGGGCCATCCTGGGCCTTGTAGGTGCTGAGCGGCGTCCCTGCCCCCACCCACCCCATGCCGGGAGCTCCCCCCTCTCTCAGCTGTGACCACCACAGATCCATCCCCCTCTGGGGGCTCAGCTCTGTCTGATCTCAGACAGCCGCCTCCCTCCCTCCACAGAAGCTCATGAGCTGCTGCCCTCTGATGGCCACCCGGGGTCTGGAGGAAGGGCCCCCAGACCATGCTCCCCCCAGACACTGGGGGCTCTGAGCCCCCGCCTGGGCTCAGCTGTGTCCATCGCACCAACTGCAAGCACCAACCCCCGAGCGCTGGTGGAGTTAAAGTGAGGGAAGTTTCAAGGTCACTTTGTCCTCCTGCGTTTGCCTCCCTGAGTTACAGCCGCCTTGGAATGAGCCGCGCAGGGGGACATTTGCCCTTGAGGGCCGAGGAGGAGGGCTGGCGGGGTTGGCCGATCGCCAGTCCGGGGGTCAGGAATCTGAGGTCAGCCCGAGGCGGCAGGTGCGGAGCTATGGAGCCTGCAAACACGACATCTGGCTCACTCGAAGGGACACGGCTCCTGGCCCCAGGGGACGTAGCCCAGTGTCGTCAGCTATTCCAGTTATTCTGAGAGAAGCTGGGGGATTTCATAGTGTAAAATCTCCCGATGTTTAAACATCAGCAATAATTCAAAGTTTAAAACTGCTGGGCTGGCCAGGGGACTGAGGTCGATGGCACATGGAGAGCCCATGCCCCTGCGGTGTCCCTTCCCAGAACCCTGCACCCTGGACTGTTCAAGGGGAGACATCAGAGGAAGCCACATCAGGGGACGTTTTATAACACTCCTGCCCAGGGCCCCTCAGAACCATCAGGTCACCAAAAACAGGTCTGAGAAATGGCCTATCTCAGGAATAAATGTCACCAGGGACCCTGGTTGGGGCCACGATGCAGAAAAAGGACCTCAGTGGAAAAACTAAGAAAATCTAAATCAAGTATGGACTTTAGTTAATAATAGTATATCGATATTGCTTCAATAATTGTGGTAAGCCAGGCACGGTGACTCACACCTGTAATCCTGGCACTCTGGGAGGCCGAGGCGGGAGGATCGCTTTAGCCCAGGAGTTTGAGGTTGCTGTGAGCTATGATGACGCCACAGTACTCTAGCCCAGGTGACAGAGCGAGACTCTCACCATCTCACTCTCTCCTTTTCATCCCATCCTAAGTCCCCCTCCAAACACACAGAGGCTGGTCTCCAATTCTCCATGAATACTCCAAGCGACCAAAGACAAGTAGCTGGGTAATTAACAAACATGACAGAATTATGTAGGCATTCTTCCCTACAAAGAGCCACTTTGAGAAACGACTTCAAAGCAATATGCTATCTCATGACGTTGCTGCGTGCATCCTCTGAAACCACCTTCAAAGAGTAAAAATCGGATGATTAAGATATACAGCCCCACAACCTGGCAGTAATATCCTCTGTCCAACCAAAATCTACCCTGTTTCCATTGGGCCATCTGTCTTTCTGACCCCCGAGTGACCTGTGACAGTGTGGAAGATACCCTAAGATGGTCCCCAGGGATCCCCAACTCCTGGTGTCCGTACCTTTTGTAATCCCCTCCCCTTGAACATGGGCAGAACCTGTGACTTTCTTCTAACCAACAGAATATGCAGAGGTAATGGGCTGTCGCTTTGAGTATCTCCCATGGGGATGTGACTCCCAACTTGCTAACAAACTCCTTTGCTGCTTAGACGAAGCAAGTTTCCACATTGGGGAGAGACTCACATGCCAACAACTGAGGAACTGAGGGAGTCTCCATTGCGCCAACAGGAAACTAAAACCTGCCAATAGCCACGTGAATGAGCGTGGAAGCACACCCTTCCCCGGATGAGTCTTCGGATGAGACCACAGCCTCGGCTGACGTGACAGAGCCCCTGAGTGGAAGACCCAGCTGAGCCATGCCAGATTCCCGACCCACAAGGAACTGAGAGACAACAAGTACGTGTCATTTCAACCCACCGCGTTTGCGGGTGATTCATTACACAGCATTAGCTGACTGACTCGGGCTGTTTCCGAAATTCAAACCTACCCTTCCAAGATAAAAGGCTAAAATACATTTAAAATATATAAAATTTATGTGTTTGAAATATACAAGAGCAGCCGCAGCCCATTCTTGGAGGGAATCACGACTGCGCCACTGTCGGAAGTGCGAGGTCTCCGTTCTAAAACGGAGCGGACACCTGCCTCCATGTGAAATCTGGGGGCGCCGGGAGAAAACAGAGGTATCCTGATTTGATGTTCACAACTCAGATTTTCACACTCGATCGCATGTACTACATCCGGCAGTTTTTACACGTAACCAGGCTTGGAAACGGTGTGCTGTGCATCCCTGCACGTCGCCTGGGTTGGAAAACAATGCTGTATCGTTCTGTACACCGTACTCGTTTTCTTAAAACAGAGCTGTTACAACGCCTCCCCCTCCAGCTGAGACTAGAATAGACAGAAAGTCCAGATTTTCACACACTTGGGACGGGTAATGTTTTAACACATGGAGAACGCTATGGGGTTACAGACTGCTTTAAATTCTGCAAACAAACGTGAAGCCGTGCCAACCACTCCTCACAGTTGGACGTGTTCGTAAGTGAACCCAAACAGATCACACTCCCGGAGACAGATGCGTGCCGGAAACTCACGTTGTCCCCTCAAAGAACTAAAGGGTCCTTCTGAGGCACAGGAGTATTCTCGAACCCTGGAACCACCCCGGGGCATGGCAGCAAGCTTGAGGGTCCCAGAACAGGGGTCTGGCTTTTAAGAGAACATGGGTAAGAGGTGGCTCAGTGGCCAACCCCAGTGTCATTCACAGAAAACCTACGACCAGAAAACCCAGGAAATGCCACCAGGAGCAGGAAAAGTCGCTCAGGGGTAGAGAAGACGGGAGTGTTATTTACCAAACCGGGCTGGTGAAAAGCTGGTGAAAATAGCTGATGTCACGGCCCCTCTGCGGAGGACAGTTCTGAAGGACAGCGATGACCTAAATCAGCTCATGTGAGGGACCCGTCACACAAAGAACTGCTAGGGAAAACATTCCCCCGGATCTCATAGGATACAAAGGAAAACACATAAAAGACACATTCCTCACACAGGAATAGGGGTGGAGGGGAGGGGATTCTGTCCCCAGGGGACACTGGGCCATATCTGGGGACATTTATGGCTGTCAGGACTGGGGGAGCTCCTAGCATGGGTGGGTGGGGACCAGGAACGCTGCTCAGTACCTGCAGTGCCCAGGACACCCCACCCCAGAGAATGATCCGCGCCCAGTGTCCACAGTGTCCGGGGGAGATAGACCCTGAGTTAATTACTTGGAAAAAAAAGTTTTGAGTCAGATGCCTCAGAACGGGGCCTTATTTGGAAACAGGGTTTTTGCAGATGTAATTAGTTAAGATGAAGTCACACGGGATTAGGGTGGGCCCTAAATCTAATAACCGATGTTCTTATAAGAGGAGGGAGATTTGGACACAGACATGCGCAGGGAAGGAGGGCACGTGAAGACGGAGGCAGAGACTGGAGCAGTGTCACGGCCAGGGTGTGCCAAGGATGGCCGGCCACACAGGACGCTGGAAGAGGCAGGAAGGAACCCCCAGAGGGAGCGCAGCCCAGCTGGACTTTGGGCTGTTGGAAGATCAAGGGAGAAATGACCCACTTGCTCCGATCTGTGCTTTCCCTCCTAGATGGGGTCGTCGCATCCCACCGGGGGCCATGGGGCTCCTGAATTCCAGAGCATCTCAGAGCAAGTTCTCCGGGCTCCAATTGGACCCTCATCTCTCCGGAGACACCTCATCTTTATTACAGACCCAAATCTGTGTCAGCAGCGCAGAGGGAAGACGCCACTTAATTACACTTCCGCGTGCCTGCCAAGACTTCTTCCAGGGAATAGGATTTAGGGACATGCCCTGGAGATGGGACCTTTCCAAGCAGTGCTGAGCTCGGTATCGGAGTGAGGGGTCTGATTCCAATCTAGCGACAGGATATCACAGAGAAGCAGAAAATGCCAAACAAATTTGCTTTTGCTTTGATTCTTTTCTTTTCTTTTTTTTTTTTTTTGAGACAAGGTCTCACTCTGTCACCCAGGCTGGAGTGCAGTGGCGTCATCACAGCTCACTGCAACCTCTAATTCCTGGGCTCAAGCGATCCTCCTGCCTCAGTCTCCCGAGGAGCTGGGACTACAGGCACGTGCCACCAAGCCTGGCTGATTTTTCCATGGCCATTAGTCTGGGCCTTGGCAGCCTTACAAACACCGTGCGCCCTTCCTTTGGTTGGGTCCACACCTGCGGTATCGGTGGGGAAAAATAGTAATATAACAGTAATGTATACTATCATATTAATATTAATATACAATATTTTGAGTAATATTAACAGTGATTACAGCAATAACAGTGACAACCACGGCCACCACCAACCCCAGGTCACAATCTTGTTCACAATCTCGACCCTTACGACGACCCTAGGAAGTGATTTCTATCCTGTTTGGAACCTTCCTCGGGGCCCTTCCTCCCCCTCCAGAGCCAGCAGCGCAGCGTCTTCCAGTCTCTCTGCCTCTGACCCTCCCTCCCCCTCGTGGGAGGACCCTGTGCTGACACTGGGCCCCCAGGTCATCCAGGGTGACCTCTAAGGTGTCCTTGATCACAGCTGCAGAGTCCCTTTTGCCACATAAGGTGACATATCCACTGGTTCCAGGGATTAGGACAGGGACGTCTTTGGGGCCATCAGTCTGTCTCCTACATCTTCCTCCCAGGCTTCTACCTAAACCAAAGTCCGTTTCCTGCCGCGCACTGAGCACCTGCGACATCCCGTAGGTACATTTTGTGTGGGCCTCTCAGCTGCGCTTGAGGCAGGAGCCTCTTTTACAGGGAAAGCAAAGAAACAAATGAAACGCAAAGCTCAGACTAGAGCACGTGCGACGTCCTGCGCGGACAGGAGCGGGGAGGTCGGGGGTCGGGGGGCCCAGCGGCGTCGAGGTGGCCCCGGAGCACACGGTTAGAGGGAGACAGGGAGACGAGACGGGCGCAGAGGGCGAGAGTGCAGTGCTGTCAAAGCCCGAGCAGGGGGCATTCCGGGCGATACGCATAACAGGAGAGAGGCCCCAGTGGAAGGGGGAGAACCGTGAACTGTGCCGTGAGCAACTGCCCGGGGCTGACCCGCGCGGGCCGGGACAGGCTTGCTGCTGGGAGGTGCTCGTGCAGAAATCGGGGGGCGGGGGGAGGTCATGCCAGGCCAGGAAGCTGATGGACATGATTGGCCGGAGGAACTCAAGTCCTTCCAGAGCCCCGAAGGGCTGAGCTGCAAAAGGAGCCGCAAATGGGCAAAAACCCCGCTGGGCACAGAAGCGCAGACCAACAAACAGTGTGCGGGTTTAAAAATAGACGATGGGTCCTGAAATGCCACCCCTGGGTGTCGACCCGAGAGAAAGGAAAACCTATGTCCACAGGGGAAACCTGTCCCCGATGTTCACAGCAGCGTGATTTGCAACAGCCAAAAAGTGGACGCACCCCTGAGGGGTGGGTGGCTGAGCACGATGAGGTCCGTCCACACAATGGGTATTACTCAGCCTTAAAATACGAACACGGGTCGACCTTGAGGACATCGTGCTCAGGGAGAGAAGCCAGACACAGAAGGACAAATCCTGCATGACCCCACCCACAGGAGGTCCCTAGAGTCATCAGATCC
>CAUYSK010066492.1:0-32480 GCA_963575035.1 Avahi laniger
TCGGTAAGGCTTCTGGTCAATAGTAAGCTATTAATAATTAAGGTTTTTTTTTTGGAATCAAAGGGACGGGTATATGTGTACACAAAGAGTGCAATGTGCACCATGCAATGGGATGGACATATTTGAAACCTGGACTGAGGGGGGGAGGAGGGGCAAGGGCAACACACGTAACCTAAACATCTGTACCCTCATATTATGCTGAAATAAAAAAAAAAAAAGAGAGAAAAAAAAAAAAGTTTTACATGCAGTTTTCACCGCATGGGGGAGGTCATCACCCAAACCCCATGATGTTTCAAGGGTCAAATGAATGTTTTAACAGAGATTGAGAAATTGTCCAGATTCCCCCACCAAAAAATAGTCTATAATGCATTCTGTACATTCTGTTTAGATGATAAGCAAAAGAACACTTAAAAAATACTATTATCAATCTGGGGATTCCTGCTACTCTTACAACAATTTCAATGAAGTAGTGGTAGCAAACAAGGAACGAAAGCAAACTGTTTAGAGGAGTTGAGGAATAAACAGAAGACGAAAGGAAGGCAGAATGCTATTAATGATCGTGGCTAATATTTACGTAGCACTTACTGTATTCTAGGCACTATACTAAGTATTTTACATACACATCTTCTTATTTAATTATTAAAAAAAACTTTATGATTTTTCCAACCTACTTTACACTTAGTATGGGAAAAACACAGGTTATATGATTTTCATTTAGAAGAGCCAATTTCTGTAAATTTCAACAAAATACTTTGACCTGTTCTGGCAAGAGAAGAGTAGCTCAGTGTATATTCCCCAAGAGGATCATTTACGTAGCTATGGCCCCATCTGATGGATTTTATATTGTTGCCTTGAAAGGTTTTTCAAGGAGAGGTTGTGCAGCATTTGCATTTTTGCAACACTGACAGGAAGCTATATAAATCCCTGAATGTTTATTTAGGCATTTGCATCCATATTTTAGCTATCTGGCAAAGAAGCCACATGTAGAGAGGTCTGAAGTTTGAAGCAAAGCTGGTAAAAAGGCAAAGGTGCAAGGTCCGAGCATAAGGAGCTGTGTAGGATCCCTGCATCAATTCGAGATGTGTGGCTCCAGAAACGTAGTTTATGTCCTGTGCCTCAGTTTTCTCATCTTTAAATTCAAATATTAATTTTATTTCTCTATAAAATTCTCATGAAGATTAAACGAAACGATACACATGAATGCTTAACAGAGTGTCTGGTACACTGATAATTATTTCTGAAGAGTAATCATGTTACTGATGATGAATAATGTCATTGTAAATAGCTGGGAAAATAAAATTAATATCTAATTTAGTAATAGTGTGTGTTTAGACAATACTGCCAATAATTAAATACACAGAGCAGAGGCTCATGTATTAGTTCTATAATAAAGCATAACTCTTTATTTCAAGTAAGGAATAATTTAGAAGCATGAATATAGTATTAAGACTTGGGAATAAAGGATTCTATTTCCAGATTTGCTGGTATCTTTGTGACCTTGGACATGGCCTGTTACTTTTGTGACCAGGATTCGATTTCCTCTTCTATCACATGAACTAGGTAGACTCTATAAAGTTCTTTTTGGAGAAAATATTCTGGGAACCTGGTCAATTTTGAATTTTGAATTTAGTATTCAGAAAGAATACCAGCCATCCTCGTCTGTATTCAGAAGAGAAGAATGAGAATGAATGTATGGTTTAAAGGAGTTAAGGTACCTCCCTCTGACTTTGTCAGCCAATTGGCTCTGGTTTGGTTCAGATGCTGCTTGATGTATAGCCAAGGCAATAAAAGAAATCCAAGAAAGAAACTGCAGATTTTCCAAGGGCTGTTTCTGAGTGCCCCAGTTATTTCCAAATCTATTATACTAAGAGAAATAAAGCATTAAAATGGACAACTTCTTATCCAGTGGTTCTCAAACATGAAAATGTGGAAGCTTTAGAAAGGCCTCAGGCTCTTCTGTTCCACATATTAAATTCTGAAAAGTAATGTGCAGCCAACACCATGAGAGGGTAGTGGTGGTGTGGAGGCTTAAGGGCAGTGCCAGCAGCATCCCTGTAATCTGCTGCCAAGAGATCTGCACAGGGGATCTTCTTCTAGCCCTGGGAAGTTCCTGAACTGAAATCCTGCCTAAATGGCAGTAAGACTTCGATAGAAATGGAAGGACTAAGCTATATGAATTCAGAAAGTAACCCTCTGCGGCCTTGTTTGCTCTAGACAGGTACATTGTGCTCTCACACATGGCACAGGCAAGCAGCAGGCTCCTGTTGTTTTCCTTGATGAGTCAAGAACTGATCCAAAACTCTGAGTCTGCTTTATTATTGTGTGTACGTGTGTGTGTGTGTGTGTGTGTGTGTGTGTTAAAGCTGAATATTCCACTCATTTCCATTTTAATGCATTACTCGGTCACCTTACTGGTGACTTATTATTTAATTTTATATTACATTGGTAAGACAAAGGTACTCCACTGCTAAAAATTTACCAAGTCTTGCACTTCTACCACAAGTTCTAACTTCATTGGAAGATTGAATGGTACATGCACAAATACAAGTGTGTTGAAATCATGATGCTCAAGAGGACAGGGGCTTTGAAATTAGGATGTCATCGATACTGTTTCATAGTCACAGGTTTTAGCTGTGGTTCCCCTCCTTTTAACTGATATATATTTTTAAAACACTTTCGGGTTTGCCCTTTTGTAACTTGTGCTGTCATTATTTTTGTTGTTATTTTGTTCTTCTTTATCCCTCTGTTATCTTGCACTATCTTTTTTCCTAAAGATACAGAAAATGTTATAGGTGAGCTATAGAGTCTTTTGTCTCACTTAAGTGGGTCTAAATTTTCTCAAGTTTCAGAACCACTGCATTTGAGTAATATTCATATGCCCAGTACCCTTCCCCAGCCAGGCTTACATGTTTTTCAAAATGCCACCGGCAGAAAATGTCTTCCTGAAACCCCACTGGGATAATTCTTGTAATAAAACCATGATGTGGCTGCATTGCATTACATGTCTCTTTGGGTTAGTTGGTTCAGTTATTATTGGTGCATAATGACGTACCCTAAACTCAATGGCATAAACAACAATCATTTTGTTATGCCCAGTGATTCTGTGGATCCAGACTTCAGAAAGGATACATCAAGGATGCTGCCAATCATTATAATGTCTGGGAAAATCTGAATTCCAGGGGTAACTTGACACCTGAAAACACTGAAATCATCTGAAAGCTCATTTGCTTACAAGTCTAATAGATTGTGTTGGACTCTTTATTCTCTAAACTTCATTTTTCTCTTCAGTAATCCGAGGATAATTTTAGTACCTGATTCATAGGTTTGATACAAATTTTATAATTTTTGTATATATGAATGTAAGTAGGCAGGTAAGAAGGTATGTGTATATGTCCCTCTATGAAATTATCTGAACCAATTAGACAAGAATTTTCTTTTATTCACATAGGTAACCATAAATATCATGACACATAGAAGGTGCTCTTTGAATATTCCACATGAAAGAACGTAGAGAAAGTTCTTATTAATGGGCCTAGTATAAAGTAAAAGCTCAAAATATGTTTTGATGTGAAAAAAATATATTTCCTAGACTCCATGTGGTAGAGCATAACGGTTCTGAACATAACCACAGAAAATATACCATCTAAATTCTTTTTTTTAAGAGGGTGAATGCAGTGCCTCACTGCCACAAATGATGCAGTCGAGCTTGGGGAAATCACAGAGGTCAGCACATCTGGGGTGCAATGGCTAAGTCTCCCCCTGTAAAAACCATCTTTATGATCATGTTATCTCCCCTGCCGGGTAAGCATACTACCTAAGTTCTAATGTCAGCTCCACTACTTGCAAGCAGTAGGCCTGGCCTCAGTTTTCTTGTATGTAAAATAGCAACGATTTAAAAAGAGAATTCTTATTTCCTGGAGTTGGCGTGAGGTTTAAATGCATGACATGTGTTGACATCGTATAAACTGAACTGCCAGACCAGGTTTGGAACCACTGATAGATACCTTGTAGAGGACCCTTGTGTCGTAGATCAGGGATTAGGAAATGGGTTTCTATGGGACAAGCACTAAATCCTGGGAAGCCCAGAGACCAAGCAAGATAAGGCTGTATCATAACCCAATAGATTATAAGCCAAATGTTTAAGATATATGCTTCCCCTACTCTTTACACGTATTTATCTTAAATTCTCCCTTAGTACTTTAATTAGGGAATATTTTTCAAGACATGACTCACTTAGCTCTGTTCTTAAGAATAAAAGAGAGATTTTTCAAATGTTAAAAGGGAAAATGCCCCCAATATTTCCTCTCTTGTATTGTTTGTATTGAGCATGTTGTGATAACCAGAAGAGAGCCACAAGAAGTGAAAACCCAAGCAGAACAGAACTAGAAGTAAATACATCTGCTACTGGTCTCCATTTGAAAATTCTTTTTCAGTGTTAACCTTGAAAATTCTGAGTTCAATTCTTTTAAGCTAGATGAAATTTCTTTCTAGCTCTGTGCACTGAAGTGTCTATCACCTTCCCACCATCACTATAAAAACTGCTTTCCATGATGTAGTCGATTCCGGAGGTTGAGTTTAGATAGGGGGCATAAAGTAATCTAATTAAACTAATTGAAAATAAGATATAAAAGTCTTAACCTTCCCAGAGACATTTCAATTTCAAATGAGGTAGTTTATTAAAAGTAATGAATCTTTAGTTGATGAAATGTCAGGCTGTATAATAAAAGAAAACTGGAGAAATTAATGTTTATTGAGAGTCCACTATGTACAAGGATTTTGCATATAACTATCCTTAAAATAGGTATATATATTAATTAATACTTTATATACCTTAATAAGTATATATTTTTGTTTGAAAAATTATTTTTGAAAGACTCAGAGCAGTTAACTCATTTGCCTAAGTTATATAACTACTATTGCAAAGAACTTGGAACTGTATCCTCATTTACACAAGGGACCACTCTAGTATGATGTGATGATTGTCATAGTACCAGCTACTTGTTCTTTATTCTGAGCCCCTAAATAATGGATTGGAACAATATCAAATAAAAATTGGGTATATCTAAATTCTTTATATAAGATTATATTTTGATTGATAAAGGCATAATATCAGTTTCACAAATATAATGAGGTGTGTAGAATTTTTAATAATGTAAATATACCAAACAGATAGAAATTAGAGCCATTTTCATTGGTTCATAGAATAAGGTCCATTTTGTTAGTCTTCCTGTCATGACTAGGTCTCTTTCTATTTATTTTTTAATTATTTTTTGGAGGTGAGTACAAGTTGCTAAACTAGTAGTGGCAACAACTAGTTAGTAGTAACTAGTAGATGTATCTTCATTCAAAGATAATCATTAGTAGATGTATCTTCTTATCTCTGGAAACCTGTTGTCATTCAAATGTCCTGTAAATACATAACAAAGCATGTATGGTATGTTCATTCTCAGAATTTTTTGAAGATATCTTTGTATTGCCTTTGTTGTTATGGTAATAAATGTTTATCAACATTTATCTTTTTGCTGCATGGAATCCAGATATATTTTTACTGATGGCCTCCTTCAGCATGAAAATATGATTTCTGTAACCACAATACATTTCCACAATTTCAATATGCAACAATCAAATATCTGGACACACACAGTTATATAGATACTGTAGGCAGTCAGCTTCATGTCATCTGATAGGTATTTATTATCAGAAGCTTTCATTTTTATTCCAAACATTTTGGCATTCAATGGTAAAAGCCAAAAAAAAAAAAAAGGTTCTTTATTCAAGAATAATTTGTGATAAAGCAAGTCCTTCAGAAAGCTTCTGGAGAAGCAAAAAAAGATCAGCAGTACATTAAGCAGACAAAGAGATTTTTGTCACAGCAGATAATGTATAATGATTATCAGTATTAAAATGGCAAATTGAATATTTTCATACATCTGTTAATCTACACATTGTGAAATTTCCTTGAAAATGTATGTTCCCTAGTTTCCAAGGTTTTTAAGAAAGGACACAGCCCTCTGAAGGGTACAAAATTCACAGGTAATACTGTCTGTCTCTGGTATACTTGGTATTGACTTAAAAGAAAGACTCAATAACATTTATCAAATCTATTGTGATGTTATATCTACCTGGTAAACGCTTCTATAGACTTGTTTATGCCTATGGCTGTAAAACTGCAACATTCTTTTATCGTTCTTTAGTATCAATTCACTGAAAGTCCATAGAATGGGGAAATTTCACTAAGAAAATGGGAAGTACTAGATTCAAAATTAGATGCAGTACTTATAAATTTACAGAAAGCATTATTAAAATACACCTTGTTTATTCAGGAGGTGTCTCTGATTTGGTGTTAGTGTTAATATTATTCCAACATTCAATGAATAATATATATTTTTTACCTCCAGAATAACTTAATTTGTTGTATTTATTATTAGCTTTATTTACAGAAAGACCTTGGCTGTTTTATAAATCTGAGGCCACCCTGCTACTTTCCCCAGGCTTCACATCTTTAAAGGTAACAGCTAATTCTTCAGTGGCATCCACATTTTAGCATCTGTGTTTATCACCTGGAATCTGTGCTTTCTATGCCACCCCACCCATTTTCTCAAACATCTGTCTCATTTTTACTTATTTTATAGAACCCAAGGTAGAAATAAGGTATGGTTTTCTGTGGTTACTACAAGAAATGAATTTATGGTATTGCTTGGAGCAGAGACTCAGGCAGCTGAAATTTTCAATTTAGTTTTATTTTTTCTCAGTTTCATTTTTTTAAACTTTTGTATAAAGGCAAGAATTTTTTTTTTTTTCAGTAAAGTTACCTGACTTGCCTAGAGACATTTGAAATCCCAAAGTGCAGTTAGTTTTTCTTCATCTATTTGTCAATAGAGTAGGGCCATTTTATCTGTGTTGATTGTGGAATTAAGTCAGACAAAAAGTCCCGACTTCTTGGACTGAATTACCATACTGACTGATTTATTCAGTCAATTCTATTAAAATAATCCAACCAGTGGAATGTTTGAAAATATAAAGGCATGACATAATTTCTAAACCTTCGACACCTATAATAGCCTGCTGTGTTAAAAAGTCAAAATCAAACACGAAAGAAAAGGTATCTTCTCAAGGTAAGAACATCAATTATCTAATAGATTGCATTTGTGGAAATAGGCATTTTCTTTTCCTTCTTCTGAATTGCACATCTGACAATGGCAATGATAAACCACTATTATGGTCAGCTCATATTTTGACAGCTGTCTAACAGGAATTAACTGAGATATTATTATTGTAATAACATTCAATCAGAGAGGGGGATTTTGGTATATTTCTGTTTGTGCTATTAATTCAGGAAATTATCTGTAACCAGCAGTGCTCAAAGTGTGCTTTCCTGTTTTCTTACACATTTATTGAAAATATTATCCTAGAACATAATCGATAAATTCTTTAGAATATAGATTTTTTAAATTTTTGGCCTAAGCAAAGAATTTATGACTAAGACCCCAAAAGCAACAACTACAAAAATAAATGAATATAAATTATTTATACTAAAAAGTTTCTGCACAGCAAAAGAAATAATTAACAGAGTAAATAGACAACCTACAGAATGGGAGAAAATATTCTCAAAGTATATATCCAATAAAAGACTAATATCCAGAATCTACAAGGAACTAAAACAAATCAGGAAGTAAAAAAAATAATAACCTCATTAAAAAGTAAGCAAAGGATATGAACAGATTTTTTTCAAAATAAGACATACAAATGATACGGATGTGGTAAAAAGGGAATGCTCATACACTCTTGCTGGGAATGTAAGTTAGCATAATCTCTGTGGAAAACAGTATGGAGATTCTTCAAAGAATTAAAAGTAGACCTACCATTTAATCCAGCAATCCCACTACTGGGTATCTACTCAAAGGAAAAGAATTCTTATCAAAAAGACACCTTCACTCGTATGTTTATTGCAGCACAATTCACAGTTGCAAAGACATGGAATCAAACTAAGTGCCCATCAACTGATAAGTGGATAAAGAAAATGTAGTGTGTGTGTGTGTGTGTGTGTGTGTGTATATATGTATACATACACATACATATATATATATATATGTACACACACACCATGGAATACTAGTCAGCCATAAAAAGTAATTAAATAATGTCTTTTGCAGCAAATTGTATGGAACTGGAGACCATTATCCTAAGTGTCTCAGGAATGAAAAAACAAATACCGCATGTTCTCACTTATAAGTGGGAACTAAACAATGGGGGTTATATATGTCAGACAAAGTAGTATAATGCACGCTGGAAAGTAAGAAGGGGGAGCGTGGGACAGGATTAGGGAAAAAAATAAATAAAATTTTTTGTGTTTTGGATAATTGATTGGAACATAAAAATATAAAATAGTACATGGAAATTATTCTTTTAACTTTCCACTGTATTAAATTTCATTAATGGTCAGGTGTGGTGTCTCATGCCTATAATTTCAGCCTTTTGAGAGTCTGAGGCAGGAGAACACTTGAGGTTAGGATTTGGAGACTAGCCTGGGCAACATAGCCAGACGTCATCTTGACAAAACATTTTTAAAAAATTAGCTGGTGGTGGTGGCACATGCTTGTAGTCCTAGCTACCCAGGAGGCTGAGGCAGGAGGATCACTTGTACCCTACAGTTTGAGACTACAGTGAGATATGATCATGTCACTGTAATCCAGCCTGGGCAACAGAGTGAGACCTTGTCTCAAAAGAAAAAAAATGCTTTCATGACATATAGTGATATCAATAAAAGAGACAGCAAGGAAAAATGTTAACCTTAAAGAGCAACATAATTTTTACCTTCCAAAAAAAAAAGATTCTTTATGCAGTATTGTTATTCTGTTATATGCCCTGAAACATATTCTGTGTGATTTATTCAAAATTGCATATCATTTGAAGTGACTTTTATTTTAACGCCACCTAAATACACTATTATATATCAATGAAAATATTGGATAATGCATGTCTATTTAATTCAAATACATTTTTTCTGTTTAATCTTTTAGAGTTTTATTTAACCACTTTTGCATATGCAATGTGTAACAATGAAGTGACCTAAGTGGAGCATAATTACGGTAAGAATGATTTCCTTTCATTTCTTTATATCTAGTTCTTTTACCTGGGCAGAGTAGAGTGGGACCTATGAACAACAGCTAAGCAGTAAATTATGAATATATATAAATAGAGAGAATAGGCATTTGCTTTTATCTCTTTGAATAAATAGTAGTTAATATTTTTGAGCACTATCTCTGTGCCATGCACTTTTAGAAGCATTTTTAGTATTCATAACTAGACTATATATATATAAATAACATCATGACACACATACATATATACATGTAAAACATGTATATTCTCTATCTAAACATTCTGTTCATTACATAACTATAGGCACAGAACTACATGTCAGTCCTGTGGCTTTATATATTCATGAATGTGTTTACCATCAACATCACACAATGTTCAGAGTTGGGGAGGTTTCCACAAGACTATTTTTTAAATTCACTTACAAAATTATTTTCAAGTTAGTGGAATGGTTTTGTTGCTTCTTTAAAAAATGAGAAAGAGATTTATCCAAATAAAAAGAAAGCATATTTTCAATTGAGTTTGTGCAACTCATTTCCTGAGAACATTATACTTATAGCATGTCAAGATAAAATATTTAAAATTTAAATGTAAATATTAACTTCAGACTAAAAGCATAAGATGTTGCAATAGAAACAGAAATAGATTCAGATATAAAGCAAAAGATTATATATAATAAACTTATTACATAATATCTACACATATGTCTCTAATATACTTTGAAAGTTAATACTGCAAATATTATAAAAATTTTCATTGGTACATTTATATTATACAAAATATTTAACGATATGTATAAACTATATATATTTATATATTTATGTATGACATTTTATATTATATAGAATATATACTCTGTATTATAGAATATTAAATATACAATATGTATACATGGTACATTAAAACTTCATGTAAAACACATGTATATAATAAATTGAAACTATATATTGTAATGTGTAGTAAATATGAATATATTTATATTTTATATATCATCTTTTATATATGTTTGAATATATGTATATATTCAAGTTTGTGTTTGAGATATATGCCATGATATCATTAAATTTTAGAAAAATTGTATATATGTTTTCAGAGCTTATAGTTAGTCACAACTTTTAATTAATTCCCTGATCTTGGTCAGGGATCCAAAACCTCAAGGCATTTTTGAAATAAAACTTTTTATGACAATCTATTTGATGGTATGCACTCTAAAAGTAAATTGTATTAAAATTTGAGGAAAGCCTGCATAATTAGTTGAAGCATTTTTAAAGATATTTTTAATATCAACGCAATCATATATGGGCATGCATGTATATGTACATATGTATGATAGCATATATAGAATTGCAATGTGGAATAGTTGTGTGATGCATTGAAACTAAGTCAAAGAGAGTACTAAACTACTGCCATGAATGTAAGACCACACAGTCATCCTTCTAGTAAATTCAAAAGATGTAATCTCTGCCATCTAGGTGTTTATATGTTAAAAGATACTGATTTTACTAAATGTATAAAAAGAAGATGGAAAAATCTCATATACTTCTATCTCTTCTTTAACTGTCAGTGTAAATGTCTTGTAAGCAGACGTGTCCTTATTCTGTTGGGATCCTTAGGTAAGGCAGCATCTCTGTGGTACGGGTAGACATTCCAAATGTCAGTCATGTATAGAAAAGATGCAAATATAAAAATAAATAAGCCCTCTTGGGTATTTCCAGACCCATATGTAGAGGAAACACTTGGAAAAAGTTTGAATGTCCTTCAATGTGCCAAAAGAGTTCTTGTAGACATTATAATATTTTCCTAAATGTTAATCTAATTTAATTTGTATGCTAATAGGGTAACCCATGAAATAAAGATAAGTGTTTCATTTTGAAAATGCTATCAGAATGAAAGGCATTGGAAAGGCACTGGCTCTCACCACAACACTCCTAAATTTAGCTTGATCTGGAACCACTTTAACTCCAGGAGTTTTTAGACTTTCCAGTATGTAACTGGTAATACGAACATTTTGACATATTTTTAACTGATGCTATTAAAATGTCACACCCTCACATAATCTATATCTCATGCGTCATATAGTTTTTACGAACAGGAAAAAAAAAACAACTGAGGCAAAAATATTTATGGTGCTCCACTATCCCCAGCACACCAAAGAAAGAACTGTGATAAGTAGCCTATTTTCATTTCTATTTCTTTCCCTGCAGTCTCTCTGAAGGCAAGCTGCCTTCTGTGATGCAGAATGAAAGAAGGATCGGAAAAGCACAGAATCTTACAGGGGGCAGAGAAATAGAATGTTATTTTACCAAGTGATATTAACTCAATCTACACAATAAAGAGATGGGATAATTAGGAAAGCGGGAACTCTGAGAAGGAACTACCTTTGATAGAAAATAAAGAGAAAGGTTAGAGAAGGGGAGGTGATAGGTGTGGATAAATGAGAATTTCTAAAAAATCAAAGGCCTGAGAAAAGGAAAATTATCGTTGGAATTATCTCTGTAATTCCACCTTTAATGTTATTTGGGGGATTTACATAAAGGATAGAAATCTGCTTAGAATTAGTTTTTTGAAAATGTTTTGTGGATGTGACATCCTTTAAGTTATACAGGGCTAGCTCCAATAGGTTCACAACCGAGGAGGCCAGGCAGCTTCTTTGAGACAAGTAATGGTCAGGTCGATATCCTCCCCTGTTACACTAAGCCTGGGTCAAATCATCGAACCATGGATCATGGAAGTCGGTCTGTAATTATGTCATTATTATTATTGGAATAACTCTTCCATAGCTTAGCAGTGTTTTGTAAAAAAATGACAAATTCAAAGTTGCAAATTGTGGGATGTATGCTATTTGCCACTGGATATTCCAGGTAGACAACAAATTAAATGTATTTAGTGATGCAAAAACTCACTGAATTTAGAAGGAAAAAATTACTTGGGAAAAGGTAAAGTGGAAAATAATTTTAACTCTTTGTTTACTATTTATCAGCAAACTGAAGTCCATTTGTATAACTATAAAGGTATGAAGCTAAATTTATTTAAGTTAATTCAAAGCTAATTCTGGATTCTATTATTGCAAAGACATTCATCTAGGGGAAAAAGAGCAATGTTAGCAGACCTATGATTTAAAAAGCTTTGGAACTGCTGGCATAAGAACCAGCAATAGAAAATTTAAGACGGTGGAGGTAACTAATGAGCTGGGATCCAAACAAAGTGACTTTGAATTATGGTTGGAATATGCCTCAGAAATCACACATGGAAAAACAGGCCCAGACGCAAAAGACACTGCCAGCTTGTAAGAGTTTATGATGACTGTCATAAAGGTCATTTTTGACAAAAATTCATATAGGATGACATTTATGTATAGGACTAGAACAAGTGCTTGACAGAATGGACAGTGACTGGAATTCATAATCTGAATTCAATACAGCATGCTGGTGACCCAGGGAAAATTGGTCAGTCTTTGTGTTCCAAGTGGAAGAACTACACTAGTGGGCTGTCTTCCAGCAAGTCACAGAATGAAGCACTTAAGCTAAAATTACATGGGGATGATGTACAGTCAGAAATAATAAATAATATAATAAACAATGATTTCTGCTCTGAAGGGCAACTGAATTCTCACAGATGGTAAATTTAAACATGGATAGGAGAAAATAGTAGGCAGGTATGTTGGTCAACAGGGATCAGAAGCAAATAATAAGAAGCAAACCATAGATATCTGTGGGATTTAAGAAGTTCGAAGTTTCATAAACATGGCCCTATGTGTAGGATATGCCTACTTCTTCAAGATGGGAAAAAATGACAACAATAGCCTGTACATGGATTTCCTAAACCCAATCATATAATCACAAGACCCTTCCAGAGACAACTTTTATAGTTTAAACTGGTAATTGTGTTCCTAATTTACCTATCATCAGAAGGCTGGGTCATAACGTCCTATGTAGTCATTCAGTAACTCATCTCCTCTTTTATGACCGGTGGGTGGGCTAAATTTTGACATTTTGAAATTTGGTCCCAGACTTACTTTGACTGTGAGAAATATTAAAAAAATAGGGTCTCCTTATTTCTCCTTTTCTCTCCTTAGTGAAAATGCTGGTAGATATTAAATTCTCAGATTAATGCTTTTACTAAAAAAAGGTTATTTATTCCTCTATCCTATTATTTGTTAAAGGAGTTTAAAATGGAATCAGCTGATTTCTACCTGAGATCATCAGCAGAGAGGAAGGGGAAGAAGAAGAAGAAATAAATTTGAAGAAAAAAAGGAGAAGAGAAGGAATAAAATGCTTATTGGATTGTATTTTGATAGTGGTGGTTGGAGGGTATGTGTGCGCGTGCACGCGCGTGTTTGTGTATAGACTATGATAAAGAGTAACTGTGGAACCATGTGATGGGATACAATTTATTATTGGATATATTTAGAGACATGATTGATTTCACCCAGGAAATTGCCTCTCCCTACCCAATACTGCCTGAAGAAGAATCTGTGAAAAATTTAAGACTACATACACAATGAAGAAATAAAAGAAAAATGATATGAATAGACAAATAATACGCTATTTGCTCAGGGAAGAGAGATGAGTTTTTAAGGGTAAGAGATTAGTAAACAAGGTATGAGGGAATATAGATTGTGAGAACAGTGGCAAAAGAGAAAAGTGACTGGAAAAAGGGAAAAGGGACTATGAAAATTATTGTGGAGTTTCCAAATCAAATCCCATTTAACACCATTTGAGAGAGAAAATGAAGATTGAGATTAATTTTGTTGCTTTTATTTTATCATAACAAAAATGTTACACCAGCATGACTCATGACTTGCTGAAAAATCAAACTTCACTGTTTTGGCTTCTACTATTTCTGTTACACTTTATTCAGTGGGAAAAGGTTTTTCCCTGACATCAAATTGAAACTTAGAACTAAGTCCATGCACTGTGTGTAAGAAAATAGAAGTTTAATAGTCACCTTGTCACATGTATAGTCTCTATTCAGTATATAGAATGTGCAGAAAAATACATAAATCACAAATTAGAAGTTTATTTGACAGTAAATTTTCCTTCCCATAGCTTAAATCGGATACCAAATGGAGACTTATAATGGCAAATAATATGTTGCTGAAAAGTTGGATTCTTCATTACTCCTCTGCCTCCCTTTTTCCCTCCTACCTTCTCGCTTATTTAGCTAAATTCTGATCACTTCTGGATTAGATATATAGATAAGAAGGGAGAAGTATGAAGAGTATAGGAAAAGTTTTCCCTTATTATTTCGTCCCTGAGAATGCCTAATATTTGTATATGACACTCTGCCACTGAGCCTGATGACTTTGTCCTCTTTTCTGGGTAGTAGAATAATCTCTCTTCCAGAAGGTCAATTGCCTTCTGTTAGACCTAAGGAATCGAATATTCATTTCCAGCTTCTCAATGTTGGGTTTCTTCACCTCTCCAGGCAGCTCTTTTATAGAGAACATATCTATAAGCTGACTCTTTTTTTCAGTATGGGTATATACTAATCCATCCTTATCCCAAATTCAGAAGGTACAAGTTTATATCATCACAAGTCTCTCTTTCCTGTAGCTTAGCCTGTTTTGTCAGAATGGATTGGATGCCAGTCCTCTGTTATTCTTGGTTATGGGAAACACTAACTATATGAAAGCTACCATCACTAAGATAGAAGTGAAGGAGTTAGCCTCATCCGTTCCTCACAACATGGAGTAAGATGGGGACTTGGGGCCCAAAAATCACTCTGCTCCATTTTTATAGCCTTGTTTTGTCTGAGGGTCTGAGGTGTGAAACTAATTTTGATTAATTTTCTTTGTCAATTTTGCATATGGTGATTTTGCCTTGAGATTTTTTTGTGTGTGGGGGGGTGTTGGTTGGAGATTTGTTCAAAATTTAAATTTAATATTTGGTCACATATTTTCATTTTATTTCTTGGCTGTGAATCATTCAAACAATGTTGATTAGAACTTCCAAAGAGCTATATCTGCCAAACAAGTTCTACTTATGGAGCAACTTTCATTTACTATTTAAATTCTATAAAGTCAAATAGGGAAGTATTATAAAATCCATTAGAACAGTTAAGTAAACTTAGGCTGAAGAAATAAAACGGCTTTACCAAAGTCAAACATTTAGTAAGTTTTAGGTATAAAATTCAGCCATACAAAATACTGAATTCTAGAAAGGTGGTATTAATAGTTTTCTTATATCACACAAAAATGTGGACAAATTGCAGCAATGAGCTATTCTATTTCTGTGAATAGGTCAGTAGTTACAGATAGATTTAGGAAAAGTAAGACAATGGGTAGAGTCTTGGTCATCATATATTCTTAAATTATTCACCTTACCAAGCATCCACCTTTATTTTTATAATTGATCAGAAAATTTCCCCAGGAAATGTTGATATAAATATTGAGAGGCCATCTCACTCTCTAGAGCACTGTGCTCCATAGGACCACAGGATGCTCTAATACGTAACGAAGTATTCAGCAATTCTTTCTTTTCTCCAAATCCATTACGCTAAATGGTTCATTGGGCCTCTTCAGAGAAAGGGATTAGATACTTTGATCTTTGTAATTTTGACTTAAGTTTTCATGATTGGTCTAAATAGTAAAAATGGTGCCAATAATGCAATAAATCCTTTCCACAGTATTTTATTTCATTATTTTATTTTATTCTCATACTGCTACGGAGACTGGAACAAAGAAAAAACACACAGGAGAAAAGCAAATGCTTAACTTTAAAAGTTAATCTTTCAAGTAAGCATGTCTTTTCCCTCTACCCTATTTTTTTAAAATTAAGTGATTTGGATGAAGCATTGCAGTAGAGTGTCAACTCCTTGTTCAATATAAATAATATATTTCCACAAGAGACTAAACAGGAATACAGAGAATTCACAGGAATGTATATGGAAGAAGCCAAATAAATTAAAAAGTTGTCAGCATTCCCCCAAGTCAGAAATTCATTTTCATCTTAAGATTAAAAAAAATCAGGACCTTCCCATTCTAACAATATGAATATATTCCTGCATGAGAAAATAGCAGACGAATGGAGTTAGTGAGTCTGCAAAGGATCTCTATATAAACTTCCTATTTCTATTCATTCTTTGTTCTTCTAAGTAAACTATTCTGGAGACTTTAATCTCAGCGGACAGTAAGAGTGAATTTAATAGCAGGAGTGAAAAGGAAGAAGATACAATGATGTAAAACGTCTTTGAAGATGCCTTAGCAAGACAATAGGATCTTGTGACACAAACTTTGATTTCAAGTAGTGGTTAAATTAAGTTTAAATAAAACAGTTCATGTATCTTAAAATCATGTTCTGTAAAAAGAGAGACTAGTATAGCTAATAAAGTGATTCATACATTTTTATAAGTAGCAATGACATTTTATTGTGAATCACTATAAAACCTTGTGTAGGGTTCTCAATGTGCCTCTGATTATTTAGCTACATGTTACATGGCAGTTAAAAAACAATATCTCCATATTGTGTAATACTTGATTTCCCAAGGAACAAAGGAAGCTATTTTCTATATGATCCTATGATATAAAGGCAGTGGGGTTTTTGTTTGTTTCTTTGCATTTTGTCTTCACTAGTTCTGGATCATGTATGTTTAGGGAATGGGTAAGTGTGGATTTCAGAAAAGTACATATATTATTATACATATGTAAGCTAAAACACATCAAAATGTAAGCGTATATATAGTTGATCCTCATTATTTATCAATTCTGCATTTGCAAATTCTCCTACTAGCTACAATTTATTTGTAATCCTAAATCAATACTCACAGTGCTTTTGAGGTCATTCGCAGACATATACCTGTGCATATCTGCACAAAATTTCAGTCTCCCTATGAATACATCCCCAGCTGATGTCAAACCAAGATTTCTTACTGAAAATAAGTTTCCCTTTTGTGTTTATTTAGTGCCATGTTTTTTTTTTTTCCTTATTTCAGAATATTACAGGGGTACATGTAGTATTCTGGGTTTGGTTACATGACTTGCTTTTGCACAGTTTGAGTCACAGTTATAAGTGTGCCCATCACCTAGATAGTGTGCAATGTACCCGTTAGGTGTGAGTTTACCTATCCCCTTCTCCTTCCTCCCACCTGCTTGGTTTCCATTGAGTTTTACTTCCATAAGTGCACATTGTGAACATGAGTGTTGATTGATTAGTTCCAATTTAATAGTAAGTACATATGTTTTTTTTTTTCCCATTCTCACAGTACTTCACTTAGAAGAATGGGTTTCCAGTTCCATCCAGGTTCTTACAAAAGGTGTTATTTTGCCATTTTTTTATGAGTGGTAGTACCATATTTTTGTATTTTTGTGTTTTCTGTTGGTCATTTTGCTATGTAAGTAGTTCCCAAATATAGTGCTAAAGTGTTTTCTAGTGTTCCTAAACACAAGAAGTTGTGATGTGCCCAGTGAAGAACAGTTTTGTGTTAGATATACTGCATTCAGATATGAGTTACTGTGCTGTTGTCTGTGAGTTCACTATTAATGAATTAACAATATATATTCAATACCATGTCTTTAAATAGAAACACACATAAAACTAGGTTATGTATAAATCAGTTGTTGAAACTGCTATGACCAAAGGCTCACAGCTATCTATCCCTATATTTCTCCTAGGAACAATTGTTCAATATTTGCCAATTTGGTGTTGGTAGCAACTTTACAGAACTTAACAAACCTGAATAACCAAAATCAACTTGGTGTATGAGTGTGTGTGTATGTGTATGGATGTTGAAGTATTCTTTCAGTGATTTGTTGATTCCTCTATCTGATATCTCATTACAGGAAAGTTCTCTAGCTAAACTGTGTCCTTTTTTTTTTTTTCATTTTTAGCATTTTGAAATGAAAGACTTGGAATGAAAAAAGATAAACCAAGAAATTGATCTTTTGAGTTTTGACTAGTATTCCAGGTAAAGGGTAGTTTCATTGTAAGAAAAGAAACTCATTTAACACATATATTTTTAAATACTTACTATATTTCAATGCCTATTCTAAATATTGAAGAGAGAAATGAAAAAGATGAGATTCCTTATAGGAATCATAGTCTATTAGGAAAGCTCAACATTTTTTAAACAGCTGAATATTATATAACATAGTAAGTGTTATTCTGGTGGTGCCAACAAAATTTTATGGTAAGACTAAGAGAGAAAATCAAGCTTAAAGGAACTTGGGAAGTCTTCCTAGAGGAGGAGAGAAGGAGACAGTTATATTACATCATAAAAAATGAATAACAGTTCTCAAAAATAATAATGAAATAGGGGTATTCCAGATATTGCTTAAGGAAATAGAAACACATGAAAGAATGGGAGGAACTTGAAGGTTATGACAAAAAATATTAAGTATAATCCAAATTTATTTAAATTAAAATCCAATTTATTTAATTTTTTACATTAAAGAGGCAGAGCAGAAAAGCTAATAGAATGGTGCATTAGCAAAGATACCACTTTGCCAAGTGGGTAAAAGTGCTCAATTTTATGGGATATTCTCACTATGTACAGAAATCTTCCCAGAACAGTCTGATTCCTATCCTCCATTGGTTGAGGGTTAACTATACACAACTCTATACCGTAGAGCAGATCAAATAAACTCCTGAAATCGAGGAAAAAGTCCTCTGGTTAGGAACTAGATAGAGACGTAGCTTGTGCTTCCTATGGGATGTTCTCAGAAGATGAGAACAAATCTAATTTTGCATATAACTGCTTACCACAGCCGTGGCTAAAAGCAGAGATGAGCTGTACCAATGTGATGTGGGGCACCTGAGGTATTTGCTAACCCCTGCAAGACTGAGATCTTTTATTTGCATGTGAGACAAGTGAGGTGCTTATCAGGATTTTATTTCCTACCAACACAGTGAATGGAGGCTGGAAGCAGAGTAATTTAATTCCATTAATAAGTATTAAGTTAATACGATATAGCCTGTTTCTTACAGGTGGAACATGCGTTTATACTTCCTATAAGAATAATATTTAAAATATAAAATACTATGCTGAGCATATATGTGTATCTCAACACATTTTAGTTTCCTTTTCCTATATTCTTCATTTATTCTTGCTTATTATATAAGGTTATTATTTAAGTTCTACCTAAAGACATGGGAGAGTCTGTTGACTTGTTTTTTAAGACCTCTGAAGAACTAATAATGATAATATTAATGAAATTATCATTATCATTGTCGTCATTACTTATTGAGTGTCACTACGTTGCAGACATTGGATGAAGTTATTTTTAAATGGATTTTATTAAAGAGCTAGAACAATTTTGTGGTGTAGGTACGATGACAACATAGAAACTAACGATGCTACCTTTGCCTTAATCATGGACAGACTGTAGAGACAGGATTTGAACTCAGTCTCTTTGACTTAATAGGTTTTGCTCTTAATTAAATTAAGTGGTTTAATATCATCTTGGTATATATTATAGACTGAATGTTTGTGTCCTGCCAAATACATATGTTGAAGAATTAATCTCTAATGTGACTGTATTTGGAGATAGGGCCTTTATAAGCTAATTAGGTTAAATGAGGTCATAAGGGTGAGGCCCTAATCTAGTAGGATTAGTGTCCCTAAGAAAAGAGACACCAAAGAGCTCACTCTCTTCCTCTCTCCATGTGCACCACTAAAGAAAGGCCATGTGAGGACACAGCAAGAAGGCGGCCATCTGCAAGAGAAGCAGCCCTCACCAGAAACTGAATACTGCTGGACCTTGATCTCGAACTATCCAGCCTCCAGAACTCTGAGAATTAAATTTTCTATTGTTCAAGCCACCTAGTCTGCAGTAATTTGTTATGGCAGCCCAAACAGACTAAAATAATACATTTAAAAGTGACATAATTCCATACAAATAATAGGAAAATAATTACTACTGTAAGTATTATTTTAATTAGATAACAACAGCAACAACAATAAATATGAATTTAATACCCAAAATTTAGAACAAGCATTTTGATATTTCCAGAGCCGATGGCAAGTTTCCCTGCATAGTGGAAAGAAAGTACAATATCTGGTATCTGAATTTGCTTTTTATTGAATACTACATCCCATTAAGAAACATTTGTATCTTTGTTTTTTCTAATGTGAAAACATTGAATTGTTTCTGAAATGCAGCAATTTTGTTTTCTTTTTTCAGAACAAGAAACAGTAACATCTGTTTGGAAAGATCTATAGCTTGTTTTATTTGAACAAACAGATTAAATCAAAATTTGGTGCCGAAGCTGGGGCAATGGATATTACAATGGTTTTACAATGCTATTGTAATGAAATTTGTCAATCCCCATTATTGCAAATAAATGTGCCAAACTTCTCCACATATTTAAGATAAATGGACAATACACATTGTCTCTGTGGATATTTCTGTATGTATGGCATCAGTCACACATAAACACTGCAGATTCCCAATTATCTATGGAAAACTGTTAATTCTTCTGTCAGCAGGTATGTCTTTGGGGAGAATAAACACATTGTAATACGAACTTAAGTGGAAATTTTGGTAAGACGTATCCACTGAAATAGAAACATCACTGATTGAATTATAAAACTAGATAAGAATGGTATTTTAGAGTTTGTAAGCCCTTGCTTCTCTCTGCCCTCCCGCCCAGTTAGGAGGTACCAAGATTAAAGAGTTGAATATTTGTAAATTTGTATACATACACAAGTCTGCCTGAATATTCATACTGAGTTTTTAGACAGTTATGCTTGACTTGGAAGCCCTGGAACTTGAGAGCCAACAGGACAGTGACAATGTTATTCCTAAATCAAGATCAAATAATGTTTCTTTTTTTAAAACAGAAGAAAGATAAACCTGAAAAAGAGTGTAGATGGGTAAGACCTAGTGGCATGCAAGTCTCTTCTTATGACAGGTGATAGAAAAACAATAATAAAAAACCTGGTAAGCTATTTAGACATTCATACTTTATATGAAACTTCTCTACAAGTAAGAAATAAAGATAAATGGAATAATATGCTTTTGCTCTATATGAATATATTTGCATAACTTATAGAGAGGAACATATTTAATACATAGTTTGGAGACTTAAAAAGAGATAGAAAAATGATTTTTGTGAGAGGTGAGAGGTAGAGATCCAGTTTTCCCAGCACCTCTTATTGAATAGAGATTCTTTTTCCCAATGTATATTTTTGTCTGCTTTGTTGAAGATTAGATGGCAATATGAGGATGGTTTTATATCTGGGTTCTCAGTCCAAAAAATGAGTAAGGAAATTTTCAAAGAACTAAATGAAAATGTACATGAGCTTTTCTTAATAGAGAATTTGATGATACTTTTTAGTTGAACACTAATAATAAATTCATAAAGTATAATCTGGAACCCAGAAATTAATTCCATATACTTAGAAAGCAACAGTGAAACAAGAATTATAAAATTTTAAAATGTCTTTTATCAAAAGATACTAAAAGTATTAAAATTGTATTTATATATAGCTATAGTATATGTATGTATGCTATATATATTATATTAACTGTGTGTATCAAATATATATAGCATATATTTGTATACACACACAGTTAATTGTGAATCAGACATAATAAAGCTCATATTAATAATTCTCAAAATAAGATAGAAAATAAAAATATCCCTGTGATCTATTATATGCAAAATATAACAATGCCAATTGTTACTATTACCTTTTATACAGAAACTTAATGTTACAGGTATTATACATATATCAGCTCTAATCCTTACAATGACCCGCTTATACACACACACACACACACACACTTCATTTTAAAGACAAGGAAACAAGTCAGAATACTTAAGAAATCTGCTTAAAGTTAAATCATTAAAAAATGACAGACTTTGATTTTAGAATACATGCACCTAAATCCAAACTCTGACTTTTTTCTAGTCTCTTTAAATAAATTCTTTCTAAATTTAAGTTGACTTGTGAATTTATAACTTTAGAAACCCGTTCAGAGGATGCCTCTTTCAATAATCACATACACTGGAAATATGACAAGCTACTTTTTTAAAAGAAAATATTTGCAAAAATTTTTCTACTTGGAAATGTTATTTGTCTCTGTTTTGTTACTGTTTTGAAAAGCATGAGAACTCAGACTGAGTGAACTGAAATTTGGTTTCTTTATGAAGTGTCAGTGGTGATTGCAAGATGTTAGCCCGGAACCTAATTTCATAAATTCCATGATGCAATGGTAAAGAGACAGTCTTTTTTATTTTTTTGACAATTGCAAGCATTCAGCACAATGGTTGGATAAAGATGAAGTGCTGAAACGCAGTCCAAAACCGAATGTTCATTAAAAAAAAGCTAATGGTGTCTGTTTGGTGGTCCTGTGCTGGTATTATCCTCTATGGCTTCATGAAATCTGGTCAATAGATTACAGCAGATGTCTACTGCAACCAGTGTGATGAAATGATGAGGATGCTTGTGATTACGCAGGTGAGAGTGGTCAATAGAGACAGGCCAATCCTCTTGCAAGATAATGCTCAGCCACATGTTGCACAATGTTGCTCAAACTACAGAAACTGGATTTGAAAACTCTGTCATTCACTATATTCACCAGACCTTGCACTAACTAACTACCACTTCTTCCAGGCTTTGGACCACTTCTTGCAAAGAAAAACATTCCATTGTCAAGAGGCAGTGGAAAACGCCTTTCGCAATTTCATCGCCACTTCCTATCCAGGTTTCTTCATTGCTGGCATACATGAGCTACTAGAAGGCAGGACTGTGTCAATAGTTTAGGTGCATACTTTGATTAATTGTACTGCTTCCTGTTTGAGATATAATAAACTACACTTTGATTCAAAATTGGACATTTCATATTTAATGATAAATATTTATTTGTACAAGAATGAGAATCAAACATACCTTTAAATAAAAACTGCAATGAAGAGCTTTTCTTATATAAAACAATATTGCTATATAGAAATCTATTTCTTCTTTTCTATGCCCTCTTATAAGTATATGGAGACACATATACATACACACACCATAAATATGTACGTCTTTTTTAAATTTACAATTCTCTTTTCCCTTTTCCATCTATGTATGGATACATAATTCTCTCACCCAGCTTTTCTGTAGGATTTGGCATATATTTTAATTTATTTTCCTTTTTCTGTCTCTAGTATTCTCCTTTCCTCCATTTTCTAAACCATCATACTATTAAAATTTTATATATTCAGGGATTATATATGTTTTCTGCATAAATAACCATTTTATTTGCTTTTATTTATTTAGAAAAAAGAGATATGATTATTTTCTATTACATTGTTTTTTAAAAAATCTAACTAAAGGCCAGGCGCGGTGGCTCACGCCTGTAATCCTAGCACTCTGGGAGGCCGAGGCAGGTGGATCGTTTGAGCTCAGGAGTTCAAGACCAGCCTGAGCAAGAACGAGATCCTGTCTTTACTAAAAATAGAAAGAAATTATCTGAACAACTAAAAATATATATAGAAAAAATTAGCCAGGCATGGTGGCGCGTGCCTATAGTCCCAGCTCCCGGGAGGCTGAGGCAGGAGGATTGTTTGAGTCTAGGAGTTTGAGGTTGCTGTGAGCGAGGCTGACGCCACGGCACTCACTCTAGCCCAGACAACAGAGAGAGACTCTGTCTCAAAAAAAAAAAAAAAAAATCTAACTAAATAAGCTATGTTTTGTACTTGTGCAGCCCTCAGTTGATTTATTTTCCATGGATCAATGACCCTTAATAAGAAACAGGTCCTATCAGAGTAACATAGATTTTGCTTTTATAACATCAAAACAACAGGTCAATTCTGGTGATCAATTTTCAGAAACAATAATTTCAGTGACCAAAAAAAAAGAATAAATACATAAATAAAACTGGTTCAGTGCTATTGTACAAACACAAATAAGTCAATGCTTTTAATACTTTCAAAGTTATTACCTTTTTAAGACTCAGAAATAACTATTTTTTATGCACACTCTATTCTCTTTCAACTTATAAGGCAATCTTTTATGTATGAAATGATGCCAGTCAATTATCAGAAACTTAAGAATACAAGTATTCTAATTGCATCTGCAAGTAGGCAGGTTTCTAGGTGGAGAATTCAACTGACAACCATTTGATAGCAGTTCTAGTCACAAACCTAGGTATGAGGAAATGCTTTATAGCCACATTTGTGAAGGAAGGCCTTTCGTGCACCAGTGCACATATTGGAATTCTCTGAAGTAGGAAACAATTTTATGTCGAAAGCTCAGAATGGTTAAGAGAGCTGTTTAAATTATGTGGCAGCTGGGAGGCAGAGCTGGAAATGGAGCTTGGGCTTTTATATTTTGAAGAGAGAGCTACTGCAGACATACTGGCTCTGCTGAAAAACTTTATTATGTGTCACTTCATGTCTAAATACACAAAGTTTCCTGAGAAACTTTCCAATCAAATCTTTTTCTACATTTATTGACTATAGTAGTATCCAATAGGATCTGTGTAACCTTTCTAGCAGATCCTTTATGTGAAACAGTACCTGTAATTTTCCATAAAAACTGGGATTGAGATTAACAAATGGGAAAGAAGCTTTACAGAGAAATTTGGGAGCAAATGTGATTACCCTCATTCAAACTGATGTCTCTGCTTTCCCATAAATAAACTCCTTCGTTTTGATACATTTACATAAATCATAGGCCTGATTCAATTTGTCTATCTGTAATTATGTGTCATTACAAAGAATCATATCATCTAAAAATGGTAGCAGAAACAATTCACAGCTTTTAACTTAATCTCATGTGGCATTGATCAGGCACAGATGATTCAGTGGAGATGTAACTGACTTGGCATGTGTAATAAAAAACATACCTTATTTTGTATTATAACTTTTCTAGAGGAAGTCCCAGGCAGTTCTCATAGCTTTTCTTGTCATACCTTAGTTATTCAGTAATTTAAAAAGTCCACTTTCAATATAAAATGCAACTTGAATCTCTATCTAGATAAAGCCCCATCCCATGCATGCAGACACACATGATAGTTTGTCCCTTCTTCAGGGTGGGAAATCAACAGGACAGAAAGGAGAATAGTCAGTCCTCATCTCCTGGTTGGATCTTCTCCCACCTACTTCCCAGTTGCTGCTTGTGGACCATCAGGGTCCAAGCTGAACAGAAAGAAGGGAAAAAGGGAAGGGATTTTCTTGACTACTACAGCTGCAGTCTTATTTGGGTGATATCTAAATATGATGTACAATACTTATTCCTTTCCCCTAAGGACCCCCAAGAGTGGTCTCTTAACCGAAATTCTCTTATGAAGGCAATATTTTCACTGGTTGGCTGTAGTATTTGGCTCTTTCAGGGCTATGCTGGAGTTGGCTCATACAGGCTAAAGAGAGCTGATAGCATGTATCACTTTTCTATATGACCTCAGGAAAATTACTTGACCTGATTCTAAATAATTAAAAACTTTTAAAAATTAAAAAATAGGGGATACAACATAGTAGTAACCTTATAATGTGGTTATAAAGAGAAATAAATGGTAGCTATAGCATTATAAGTATGCAATAAGTGTTTCCTCATATAATAGGGATTAAAAAGAGAAAGATGGCAATATGGTAGACATACTGCTGATGAGTTCAACTAAAAGCTACAGACAATTTAATATTTTGTAATATTATACATGTGTTTTAGATTCGAAAGAGTTCAGATGTTCTTGCCTTTGGCTTGACTTTTTCCCTGGAAAATCCAAACATATGAAAACTACTGTCATTTGGAAGGGAATTAGGAAGACCCATCAATCCTCAATAAGATCATCTTACCAGTTTGCAACCAAATTTATAAAGAAATGTTCTGTTTGATTTATAATCAATTGTTATTTGATGTCAACTCAAGGTTATTTTGGGTTTTCTTAAAACATTGTTCTATATAAAAATGGACTCTACGCATACCATAAGTCAGTGGTTTATACTTAAGTTTAAACACAAGCCAAATAATTCTCAATTATTGTGTCTTTTCTTAATATTTGGAAAACATGTTTCTGATGTTAATTCAGGCATCGCAGCTAACAATGGGGCCTTCTATTTTGGTTGTATTTATTTTCATCACATTGTTAGAGTTCAGCTGTGGGAATAAACTACATGACTCATGTAAAACAAATACCATATAATTTTAAATTAACATTTAGAGGTCTAGAACTAAAAAAGAGCCAAAGATTCTTATAATAAAATATAGACAAATCAATAATATTTCTTTACTTTTGCACTTTACTTTTTTATCCAGGGAGTAATGTAAACCTAAATATGTTTCTATTCTTTTTAAATTTTATAATAACTTATTTATTTAAGAATAATTGTGTTTTGTTTATCTGTATATTCCAGAGATACATATGCAAATGAAAGCTGTTTGGTGTTAAAATTCATACCCGCTGTAGACACAATTTGGAGCTTTGTAACTAGATAGTTGGATTGAACAGATCCCAAACTGGAAAATCTCCAAGGAAAGAATTTTTCAACTTTCACAATGGTAATTTGAAAATTTATTCACTTCTTGTTCCTGCACTGAATTGATACTGAATTCTGATTTAACTGTTCTAGCCTCATCACTAGTGATGGAGTTATTAAAGATGCAAAATATCTTCTTTATATGATAAATTCAATGTCAAATAAGCATAATTACCCTTATTGAGCATCTTTAAATGCATCATATTATTTAAATCTTACCACAATTTTGTGAAAAGCGTTCTTTCAAGCAAAATCACTACAGCTAAGAAAATTTAATAAGACTTGTTAAAGGTTACAGATATAACAAATTGCAGAGCAAATTTTAAAAATCATATCTGTTAGATTGCAAATTTAGCCATCCTATTTTTCACGACATACATATAGACTACAGTCAATATGTATATTTGAACTAATACATTTTTAAGGAGATTGTAACCAAATCATGATTAGGAACATCCTGATGTGAAATAAGCTCAGTTTCTTTTACCATAGGGAGTGAACCAAATCAATCATCTACTCAATTAAGTATAAATGAATGCCTTTTCTCAATGGCCAAAAAGTTAGAAATAGCCTGGGAACATAAAGATATTATAAGTCATTCTATTGTACATATTACTTATTTTTACTGAAGAGTCTGAAACAGTGATTCCTTACTCGTGGTGCACATTATGATGGCACTTACAGATGAACACTATATGACACTCTCCAGATTTTTTTTCTGATACCAAGTAATTACCTTATGAGTTCATTTTTTAATATATTTTAATAATTTTAACATTCTTTTAAAAATCTGGATGAAGGCTTTTTTTTCTGTATTTTTCCCCAGAAGAATTGGTCTGTTTACAGAAAATTTTGTCAAAGTGGAAAATATTTTTTCTTTTTAAAATAACAGTTGTATGAAGATATAATTCACATACTATAATATTTACCCTTATAAAATGTCCAATTCAATAGTTTTTAGTCTATTCCACAGTTGTGCTACTATCACCACTATCAAATTTTATATCACGTTCATCATCCCAAAAAGGAAGCCCATCTCCATTTACCCCTCACCTACCTCCTGGCAACCACTAATCTACTTTCTGTCTCTACGGATTTGCCTATTTTGAACATTTCACATAAATTGAATCATACAATATGTGGCTTCTTTCAGTTAACAAATAGTTTTCATCATCATTCATATTGTAGCATATATCAGTACTTCATTCCTTTTTATTAACAAGGAATGTTCCATTGAATTGATACATCACATTTCGTTTATGTTGATAGTAATTTGAGTTGTTAAAGTGGACAATATTTTAAGAAAATGTGGAAACTCGTATTCCTAAGGACCCAATTTTATTTTCCATTCTTCCATGCTGTGGCTAACATAGTACTAAATTCTACTTTTGACAAAACATCAATTGGTAAATAACTATAATATTTGAAGATTCAATGGGCATCGATAGTCCATGTGATAACTCAAGTGTTTTCCCATCTTTCCCTATTCTCATTTTACTTATCTGCAAAATAAATGAAGTTGGCTCACATAATCTCTCAGTACTTTAAATTCGTATTTTCACAGTCATAACCCTTATACTACCGAATCAAAATAGTTCAGTTATTATGTAAATATGTGCTTATATTTCCACAGAATTTGTGGAAGAACAATGGCTTGATTGCATTTTTTACCATTTTTCTGATCTTTTGAAGCTTTTTGCTTTAGTTTATGGTACATGTGAAAGCTGACAATATTCTTAAGTCCATGTTTAAAACTTTACCCAGAAAAGAAATTCACAAAGATTTAAATACATACATGTGTGTTGGTGTATATATACCCACCCACACACACCTACCCTCACACAATGATTTGAATACATATATGTGTGTATATATATATATATACACATGCAATTATTTGAATACTTATATGTGTGTATATACATAAACATACCCCTAGATATTGATTTTGTACCATTTCTGTTTTAGTCTGTTTTTCCAACAGCTCACCCTTCCCGCCACCACTGCTTTATTCAGACAACAGAAAAGGAATGAGCTACAGCGATATTTTATATTTCAGTCTGGAGAATCCTGGATTCTTGTATCTCAATCTAACATTTTTTTCTTTATTTTCCTTCTTTTTATTGCTTTTAATAAGCTAGAAGTTACTCCTTTCCTCTATTTGATTTTTTTAGCTATATCTACTGAGACATTATCTATATTGAATATTTAATCATCAACCTACTCTAATTTCCCTTACCTGCCCCACCTCTGTTAGTAATGTGACCTTGAGAGTAACTTCAGTTTTTCAGTGTCAGTTTTCTTATTTGTAAAATAATCAGGTTAGACTAAATAATCTATTATACTTCCACAAATGAACAAAATTTTGATAAATTGATAGCACAAGCATAAAATGATAGTCAATAACTGTAAATTGAATTCCTATTATGTGCTGGGTATACAGTAGGTTGAGGGAGCTCCTGGGATAAGATATGATACCTGTCCTCTTAGGATTCAAAGTCTAGTGAAGGATACAGGAGCACACAGAAATACCTGGAGTAGAATGTGCCCATGTTCTCATGGAGGTGTGTAATAAATCCTAGGACCTTAACAGTGATGTGATTCTTAGACACTGGGGAAAACAATAATAAATGGAGCATCTGAGCTGTGTCTGGAAAGATGAAAGGAGATTCAAGGCAGAGAGGAGAAATAACAGCATTTCAAGCAAAGATTAGGGAGCTAAAAAGCAACATGTATACTGAAGGATGCTTATACTGCCAGAGGTGAAAGAGGAAGAAAGTGGTAGATGAGGCTAAACAATAGGTTAGGATAATACTGAGAAAGGCTTTGTAAATCCTGCTAAGGCAGATGAACTTCCTTAGAAGTGAGAAATATTGATGGTTTTTAAGCAGGAAATTGATGTCATCGGAACTGCTTTTAGAAAGATAACTCTGCCAGTGTTGTGGGAAGTGAATTGGATCAGGGAAACGCCAAAGAAAGTAGCTGATATTGGATACCTATAAAAATTTAATTATTAGCTCACACATATTACTTTGCAGATGGATAATGTAGAAGTATTGACCTTTAGTGGACAACGAGTCTGACATTCAAAGCTCAGATTTTATCAGAATGTGGAATCACCACATGCAAAATTTGATGATTAGATGCGTTCTCTGCAGAGCAATAAATTTCAGCTCTGGAAATTATGGGGAAGTCACAGGGAAATTAGCTGCAGGGAGTTTTTTTACTGAACATTTATTGTATTTTCAGTCATTATACCCTCATTTATTATAACTAAATAATTTTTTTTACCTTTGGAGACAGTTTGTTTCCTCCTAAAAATTTTTTTAACTCTATCATACCACTGTCCAAGGAAATTTCCTATGCTATGGAATGTTCTAAATGTATTATCCTATGTGGTAGCCACTAGTCACCTGCTGAGCATTTGCAATGTGGCTATTATGATCAGAGAATTGAAAATTTCATGTTATTTAATTTTAACCTAAGTATGCACAATGTGGCTAGTGGCTACAAAATTAGACAACACCACTCTAGCATATACGTGCATATATTAAGCAATGTCAAACACAAAGTATTATGATCTCCTGTGGTTTTTGTGATAAGAAAAACTTGTATTACATATGATCATTTGATACAACATTCTCTTTTACATGTGCCTTCTTGAAAGTTGATTAACTCTCAAAATATTGGCATTTTGGACGGTAAAAACTGCAAGCAATATGTGACTCTCAAGAAAATAAATTACTTTAGCTTTTCTATCAAAAACAGGATAGAACAAGAGATATTGTTTATTGATTACTGTTTTCAAGACTATACACTGAGCCATATATATGCATTTAAATGATATCAAATAATACTCATAAGAACTCCCAGAGATTATTCTCTGTTAATGCCCATTTGTTGGACGCGAAACCTGTAGCAACAAAAAAGCATGGTTTCTCGAGGCATATAGGGTCTGCCACAGCCAAGTTTCTTTAATAACAACAAGAACAATGAATATCACTAATAATTAATTAATATTAATTAAGATCAATCTGTCTGACTCCAGGCCCAAATATTATGACCACAATACACTATTCCTTTTCTGGTCAAATAAACATCTTGAGAATTTTTATTCATGTTAATTTGACTTAATATATTAATATCCTTTGGAAGCATAAGTCAGAAAACCCCAATATGACTTATTTGAAAGATATAACTGAAAAGTCCAGGAGTAGAGTGAACATAAGATACAATCTGATCAGACATAAATAATATCAATAGGGTCTCTTTATTTCTTCATTCTACTTTTCAAGCATGGGTGATAGCATTTCTTTACATCTTGCCAAATTCAAGTTCAACAGGAAAGAGCACACTCTATAGGAAATAGAAATCTCAGTAAAAGTCTCATTTCACTTCACTGGCTCTGGTAGAGGGATGATGCAACCATCTCAGAATTAATCTCTAAGACTGGGGAAAATGTACATGCTGGAATTGCCTAAACTCAAGCACCTGTTGCTCTTGGCCACTCCACTTGAACAACATGGACTGAGTGGAACTTCAGAGGAGTAACTTTTTAGAGCGAAATCTAAGAACAAGGAACAGGGTTTGGGGGTGGGTAGGAAATGGATGCTGATTAAACAAAAAACCAAAAGAAATTTGAAACAGGCAGTGAGGGCATACGGTTTCTTAGAGACACGTCTTCCTCTTCAATTGAGAAAAAGAAAATTTCCACTCTTGGAAATTTGGCAGAAAAAAGTATTTTTAAAGTTTCGTTTTATCTTTTTATTTTGAAATAATTTATATTTGTAGAAGATTTGATAAGACAGTGCCCAAAGGCCCTTTATCCAGCTTTCCCTAGCATTAATTTCCTATGTAACCACAGCATATTTATCGAAACCAGGAATTAACATTTTGATATTCCTATTAACTAAATTGCAGACTGGATTCCAATTTTTCCAGTTTTTTTCACAAATCTGCTGGTGATATGTTCAAGGATCCTATACAGGATGCCACATTACATTTAGGCATCCTTAATCTTCTTAGTGGAAGTCCCTAATTGCCTCTACTCTGTGACAGTCTATATTTTTTGTCTTTCATGACACTGACACTGCCAAATAATGGTTGAGTATTTGGTGGAATTCTCTCAGTGTTTGATATTTTCTCATAACAGCCCAAGGTTATGGATATGGGGGAAGGGAAGTACGATATAGAAGAGATAAACTTTACTCATTGCATCATATTAGGGAACATACAACATCAGAATGACGTGCTAACAACGTTCACCTTGATTAATTGGTTAAGGTGGTATCTACCAAGTTTCTCCATGTAAAGTTACTCTTTTTTTTAATTCTACACTCTATTCATAAAAGCCATTCACTAACAGCAGCCCTCTCAAGAAGTGGGGCATAAAATCCTAACTCCTCCAAATTCTTTTCCGCAGCGGTTGCACTAATTTGCAGTCCCACCAGCAGTGTAAGAGTGTTCCTGTCTCTCCACATCCTGGCCAGCATTTGTTGTTTTGTGATTTTTTGATAGAGGCCAATCTCACCGAGGTTAGGTGATATCTCATTGTGGTTTTGATTTGCATTTCTCTAATGATTAGAGATATTGAGCATTTTTTTAAATGTTTGCTGGCCATTATTCTGTCTTCTTTTGAAAAGTTTTTGTTCATTTCCTTTGCCCATTTGTTGATGGGGTTGTTTGATTTTTTCTTGTTGATTTTTTTGAGTTCTAGATAGATTCTGGTTATCAGCCCTTTATCAGATATGTAGAGAGCAAATATTTTGAAGATACCTCAGAGAGCTAAAAATAGAAATACCATTCGATCCAGCAATAGCACTATTAGGCATCTACCCAAAAGAGCACAAAACATTCTACGATAAAGACATCTGGACCCGAACGTTTATGGTAGCACAATTCACTACTGCAAGAATGTGGAAACAATCCAAGTGCCCATCAATCCATGAGTGGATTATTAAAATTTGGTATATGTTTACA